>JAPKLY010000180.1:847674-875498 GCA_026898435.1 Prunella vulgaris
CATGGATATAAGTTCAATTGGCATCCCTAGTTCCACTCCATATTGTTTCTTTTTCTTTTTAATCTAAAATATGTGTCCAATTTGATCATTTATCCACATGGTTGTCCCAAAGAGAAATCAAATGAATTTAATTCTTTCTTTTTTTTGTACTTTCATTTTTATTATATGAGTATAATATAAAACACAAAGTTGAAATAAAATAATGTGTTACTGAAAACTGTAGTAATAGTGCAACCCATGGATTAGAGATCTTGGATATCAGTAGGGTTAAGATTGAAGAAAATCACCTGTATGATTTGAATTGGTAGTTTTCAAGCTTTCGACATCTCATTCCTAGGTGGTTTGAGTACATCCCCAAATGTTCTTAAGGACGGTCGAAACCGCCTGGTTCGTAAACTTAGGCCAACCACCCGAGCGAAGCTCAGATGAGACCGGTTTGGAACAAAAGCACGGGGAGGGGGCAGTCAGGCGTACCGCCTTTAAGAACACTGAACAATTATAAAATCTTGCATAAGACGGTCCCATGCATGAGCGTGATACTTTTGCAAAAAAAAAAAATTGATACTTTAAAAACGAGAGTATCAAATGACCTTACAAAAGTATCACGCACCATGTGTGAGACTATCTCATGCAGAAGTTACTATCAAATCAACACAAGCTCACGATAGGATTGCCAATATGACAACTTGTTATTACAAAGGTTTTGCATCTCTCCCATTTTTTCGGCTCACAGCTTCACATAGTCTACAAGGCAATGTGTCTAGACTAGCTGCACGAGTCTTTCCATAATTACCCAAAACACCGCATCTTCTCCACGCATGATACTCAGCATAAGCGACTGGATCGTTAGCTAGGGACTTGACGTAAGAAGCTAGCTGCTCCATCGAGTTGAATTGAGTCCCGTCTATTATGGAGTGAGGAGGTACAAAGTCCCACACATTTGGGGCACCAAAATATATGGGAACTGACCCAGAATCGAGAGCATAAAAGAGCTTCTCTGTCACATAGCTATCGGTCATTGTGTTCTCAATTGCAAGCACAAACTTGTAATTTGACATAGCACAATGCAGATGATCATACCATTTAGGTGCTTCATTTGGATCCTTAACACACTCAGGATAGAATGAGAGTGCCCTATCTCTGCCTCCGACATTGTTCAAGCATTTTCCGAATGAGTGGTGAGGAAGCATGCTGAGTAGCTTCTTAGCAAGCTGGTCCCTTTGAGGTAAGCATCGCGATGAGGACCAATAGACGAGAGTTTCCTAAAAATATAAAAAGTGCAATCAACTCAAATGTCCACAACCAGCAATTCGATTTCTCTGTGCCACTTTTCGTATTCAACTTTGTGATCCACCCTCTTGATCACTAACACATGTCAGCATGGTATATACAATTCGTTGATTTTTTTTTTTTTAAAGTCCACATGTCATACATCCACACTGTGGAACACAAAGAGGAACACTGAAAGAGGCACAGGTGATACAATTCCCAGTGAATGGTATCGGAAATAATTTATAGTAATTTGTGACCTTGAACAACACTTACATTATTCTTAATGGAAGATAATCGGTAATTTCGATTCTTGTGAAAGAATGCACCAGCATAAGTTGATTGGACGTCATCTTCAGCATGATAACTGATGAAAATATCCTCATAGCCTGATTTCTTCCTACCAGCTTCAATATCCATATATACATGAAGTGGATCACCCTTCCGTCTCTATCAAACATAAATATAAGGCTGAGCATGATGATGTATGCAGCAAGAATATAAACTACTTCATTCATTTGGCACAAATATACACGGGTAAAATAATGTAGCCAGATATGTTATTCGAATGCAGGAATCTAGTTTTGAAAAATATGCAACAATGAGGAACTAGAAACTCGTAGAATAGCGAACTCTAATTTGCCTTGCAATTCGTCAATTTATTATTATTGTATTAGGGACGTATTATGTTAATCCTCCAATATGAATATATGTGAATTTGCCATTGAAACCCTTGTCCATAAAGACCTGCGGAGTTAGTTTGCTAGTCTTAATCGTGTGGTCTCATGCGATCTAGGGAATATTAAGGTCAACTTGGGAAAATAGAGCTAACCCAATAATGATTTTATTATCGAGGCCGCCAAACACATCCATGTCGAATCCCATAAGACATGTATCAAAGATCTCAATCAATACATAACGTAGTAATCAATATGGCGCTAGCAATGATAAGAAAATAATGAAAATGGTTGGTGCTATTTTAACTGGTTTTCTATATATTATCCTATTTCCTTTCTTTTCGCCCTACCTCGAATATGCAGTTTATGTGCACACAATTGTGTTTGAAGAAATGCCAGATAGACATCAACCTCCTAAGAGCATTATCATCACCTATGCAGATTTGGACAAATATCTTCATTTTCGCCCAAATGTTATTCGGAATTATAATATTCATTGTAACAATACCTTATTTCATTAACTATTTACACAAATCCGACTACATTGATTCACTGTAAGGTCTAGGACACACACCAAGAACAAAGATTCCATTGATGCAACCTCAAAGCAGAAGAATTTAACAGAGTACCAACATTAAAGTTGCACATTAACCTTGCAGTAATCACACAAATCGAAACATATACACAATTACAACATAAATTACAAAAGAAAATCAAGAAACAAATATTAAGTCTCGAAAAAAAAAAAGTGATTCAGAAAGTAATTTACCTGATTTGGAGGGGAAATGGTTTCAAACAGAAGGGCGTCAGGCTTATCAGCAAGAACAGGAGATTGAGTCCATAAACAGCTCAACCCACATCTACAGCTATACAAATTATCCATATAATCAGGAATCCAAGTCCACTTTTTGACCAAAATCTTCACATGGTTCATCTGCAACTCCCCGCAATCGATTTCGCCGTCGGCATTCTGCAGAAACGAGATCTTCGACCCATTAGTCGACAAATCTCGGTGTTTTTCCCTGAAATTAGCACATCCCACATGTGAATCCCACTTCTTGAATGCTTTGAACAAATCCTCGAAGGGTTCTTGGGAGGAAGATTCTGGAAGGGTGTAGATAATCGAGTTTTTGGGGGACGGAATTGCAGAATTCGCAGATGGTAAGTCGAGGAATCCTGTGAAGAATAGGACGATAAGCGCAAACCCTAGCATGATTGATACTGCGAAGATGTTTATTTGTTTCAGTTGCATAATTGTGCGAGGGGAAATTCAAGAAAATTTCTTGAATTGTTTCCTCTCACTCTCTCTCTCTCTCCCCCAGATAGACGCACACACAAACATAAAAACACATACAGTTAAGAGGAGAAGAGAAAGAGGGGTGAACAATGAAATCTGGTACTGAATTTCTTGCGTTTGATTTGTTAAACAATTCAACGAACTGGAGAAGATGGGGAAGAAGAACACATAAACATAATGAAGGAAATGCTGGAAATAAAAGTCAAGTAACGCCTACGCTAGGCAGTGGAAGGAAACGAAATGTTTAATTTAATTCAAACACAAATTCAAATTATGCCTTAATTTTTTTTTTTTTTTTTATATATAGTATTTACTAGAGGAGTATTATTAGCTTTTTAAATACGACTTAATTACTTCTTAAAGACTTTGTAATGCAAAGTCCTCTCCCTATGATGCGCAGATCGTGATTTTTGAATTACGTATGTTTGCACGGAATGTATGTGTATATACTTCAAGATCAAGAGTCAAAATATGTACTCCCTCTATTCCATAATTGTTTTCACACTTTTCTTTTTTGTCCGTCCCACAATTGTTTTCACACCCTATAAATGGAAACTATTATTTTAACTTTATCCTCACAATCCAACTAATCTCATTATTTTAATAATATAACTTTACACAACACTCTATTTTTCTTAAAAATTGTGTCATTCCAGAGGTGAAAACACCTCTGAGACGGAGGGAGTATTAGTTTTTAGGATTTCAGCGCAAAAAAATATAACCATCAATAATGGTTAGCTCATTTTACTACTGAACTCTTCACTTGAACGAGTGATTCGGAATGAGAAAAGTAATGATATATTTTTATTGATATTTATAGGTATAAATTGAATATAAATTTTCAAATTAAATTCTAAATTTCAAACTCGTACATTAGCGAGAAACAGCAAAATCTTAAATCTATCACGTGAAACCCAAAACAAAACACAGCCTTATTTTCAATCATTGAAAAACTAAAGTAAATATTCTTAATTTGTATTTACGGAAACAAATATATAAGAATTTTAAAAGGAAAGAATTCTCCCTACAAATTATATATTCTAAAACTTTATGGTAAGAGATATGATATATTTATTAAAAAAATTCCTAAAATTTAATTAAAAAAAATGATATTTATTATTCAAAAATCAAAGAGCAACACTTGTATAAAAATTTTTACGGTAGAAATCTTACTAAAAAAAAAGGATGAAAGGACATTGTTGCCCTTATGAGGGGTTAACAATTCTCGCTCACTGCATAATCTCCGGGCAAAGCCAATGTTAATTGTCATATCTCACCAGCTATGCTCTTTCTCCTTTTTAATTTTATTTTTTATTTATTTGAAAGTAATATATTGATTTAATAAAATTTAATTAATATTATGTTACAAATTAAAATTTTCGCTTTTAGACTATGTTACTACATAAACAAAAATATGTTACTAAAAAACAAATATGTGTTACAAATTTTTTAAAAAAATAATTTTTTGTACTTTAAAAGTAATTATAAAGAGAATATGTAATTTTACAAAAATAAAATATATGTTACTTAATTTCTTTTTTATTCTTTTTATTAATTTATGTTTATAATATGTTGTTAATAACTTAATATACTAATACATCTTTTAATACATTATATATATGCTATATAAGTACAATATATATTTTCTAAGGACAAATAAATATTTATAAATATAGTAACACTCATTCAATTTTACAGTAAAACACATTTGCTTTAATTGTAACACAAATTTGCTCCACAATTTTGTGTTACTATATTGGCAAATGTGTGTTACTTTAAGGACAAAATGAATTTTGATAAGAATAAATATGTGTTTCATTTATTCATCATCCCCTTAAAATCTAGGTATATTGAATCATGTAATAAAACACTTTTTACTATTTTATATGTGTTATTATATGAAAAAAAAATTATTTCTATAAAATAAATAATATATTTGTAAAAAACTAATATTTATTCTTATAGTAATACACATTTACTCTTTATATTGTATAAAAATATTTATATCTATAAAAATAAATGAATATATGTAAAAAGAATAACATTTTATATGATAATAACATACACTTACTCTAATTGTAACATACATTTACTCCTCATTTTATGTTACTATATGGGCAAACGTATGTTACTATAAGACAAAATGAGTTTTTATAAGAATAAATATGTGTTTCTTATTTATTCATCTTCTTTTAAAATCAAGATATATTGAATCATGTAGTAATACATTTTTTTTCTATTTTATATGTGTTGTTATATGAAAAAATAATTATTTCTATAAAAATAATATAATATATTTGTGAATATAGTAACAGTATATATTTTAATACCTTATTTATGTTATTAATTTGTGTTGTTAATATACTAATACATCTTTTAATACCTTATTTATGTTATATATATAAGTACAATATATATTTTTCTAAGGATAAATAAATATTTGTAAATGTAGTAACACACATTCAATTTTACAGTAACACGTATTTGCTCTAATTGTAACACAAATTTGCTCCTTAGTTTGTGTTACTATATGGGTATATATGTGTTACTTTAAGGATAAAATGAATTTTGTTAAGAATAAATATGTGTTTCTTATTTATTCATCATCCCCTTAAAATCTAGGTATATTGAATCATGTAGTAATACACTTTTTACTATTTTATATATGTTATTGTATTAAAAAATAATTATTTCTATAAAATAAATACTATATTTGTGAAAAACTAATATTTATTCTTATAGTAACATATATTTACTCTTTATATTATATAAAAATATTTATATCTATAAAAATAAATGAATATATGTAAAAAGAATAACATTTTATATGATAGTAACATACATTTGTTCTAATTGTAACACACATTTGCTCCTCATTTTGTGTTACTATATTGGCAAACGTATGTTACTATAAGGACAAAATGAGTTTTTATAAGATTAAATATGTATTTCTTTCTTTATTCATCATCCTTTTAAAATTTAGGTATATTGAATCATATAGTAATACGCTTTTTACTATTTTATATGTGTTGTTATATGAAAAATTAATTATTTTTATAAAAACAAATAATACATTTGTGAAAAACTAAAATTTATTCTTATAGTAAAACATATTTTACTTTTTATATTATATAAAATATTTATTCTATAAAAATAAATGAATATATATAAAAAGAATAACATTTTATATGATAGTAACATATATTTGTCTTAATTGTAACACACATTTGCTCCTCATCTTGTGTTACTATATAGGCAAATGTGTGTTATTATATGGGCAAATACATGTTTTTAATTTAATCATTATATCTTGAAATTTAGGTATATTGATTCATTTAATAACAATTTTTTTACAATTCTATATGTGTTATTATATGAAAAAATTAATTATTTCTATAATAATAAATAAATATTTGTGAAAAAATAATATTTTTCTTATAATAACATATTTTGATTTTATATTATATGAAAATTATTTATTTTATAAAAATAAATAAATATATGTAAAATAACAATATTTAATTTGATAGTAACATAAATTTTATCTTTCAGTAACACACACATATATATAGTAATACAGTTTGAAAGCAAACTTTTAAATTTGTGATATAATATTACTTGATTTTTCTTTAATTAACCCATTATTTTTTTTTAAATAAAAAGTTATGTGGTTTAAAAAAAAAGAAACAATTAAATAAAATAAACATATATACCTGGGAGGGAAAGGAGAACGTTAGGCGCCTAGGGAGGAGAAGGTTAGGCGCGAGATTAAGGAAAATATCTTTAAAGGGTTGCGCGTTATTTTTTTTTATTTTAAATCTATTTTCTATATAAATTTGTGTCAAAATCAAATGATCCGGAATGAAGACCTTCACTCTGATTTTCGAATTAAAAATTGTGGAGTACGAACCAAGTATATGGCTCCTTGCAAAAAATATATTCCTCCTCCTATATTACTGATGATGACTACTCTCGCCACATTTAGGGGTCGTTCTCTTAGAATTAAATTCATTTTTTATATCATATTTAGTTGTTTATAAGAATTTCTTTATATCTCAATTTTATTAATATTGTATAATTATATGTTTTAAAAAAGTCTATAGCAAAATGAAATCCGTTGACTACACCATCTGGTACAACATATTCAACAATTAAATTGCTATTATAAGCTCTTTTTCCAAAGAAAATTTTTATACTTTGTAGGAAATGTATTTAAAGAAAATTTATTTTATCATTTTATAGATCAATAATTGAAGAGTATTTTAAAATTTTTTTAAGTGCGAATTTTATTATGAGACGTCGGACGTCAAAATAATTAAAAGGTGTTTGTCTAAATTTATTTTAAATATCTTATAAGTTGTTTTAAGAGCTTATAAGATATTATTTTTAAGTAGCTTATAGTTATTGAAGTATTTTATTATATACAACTTATAATATGTTTGATAATTTATCGTAATTTTATAAAAAATCTAATTGTAATAGAATTTTTTTATTTTTTTTTATGTTAAAGTAGAGATTGTGGAGTGGTGATGGAGTCCGAGGTGAGACGGGTGGGTGGGTTGGATGTTGCGAAAAAAATAAATTATTTTATCTTAACTTATTTTTTTACAGTTTCTAAGAAACTTATTTTAAAATTTTATAAGCTGTTAGACATCTTATTTCACCAAATACTCTAAGGCTCCATTTGAATGGATGGATTTGAAATCCGTGGATTTCACACACAAATAATCACAATCTCATGATTTACAAATACTTAGATTTGAGTTATGTTTAAAATTGAGGAATTCTAAATTCTCTTTAAAATCATCTCATTCATGAAATCTCTCATCTCTAGCTTTTTTCATATCTATCTCTTCTTACTGTTTCCCTTCTCCCCATCTCTTTATAATTTTTAACTTGAAATATATATATTTTTTAAATTCTTTGATTCTCAAATTCATCCATCCAATAGAGCCTAAGACTCCATTTGGATGAATGAATTTAAAATAAAATACATGTAAGAATACACATATTTCAAATCACGAATTGTAAAAAGATGAGAGGGAAGGGAAAAAGTAGAGAAAAGATAGAGATGGAAGGGTAGAGATGAGAGATTTCACAAATGACATGTTTATATGAGGATTTGAAATTCCTCCATTTTGTAAATAAACTCAAATTTAAATATTTATAAATTCGTCAAACTTACTTGGAAAGAATAATTATTTGTGTGTGTAAAATTCACGAATTTTAAATTCACTCATCTAAATAGAGCTTAAGTGTTTTCATAAACTCTTAGATAACTTATAAAATGTTTATATAGCTTATAAGTTTAATTAGCTAAACACCGCTTAAAATGAGACGGAAAATATGTGGATTTAAAACGAAGTAGGAGAGAAAAGACAAAGATGCATGATGAGAAAGAAAGACATGCTACAATGATTATATGCACGTGAAGTTAGTTTTCATTGATGGAAGAAGGAATGGCGAGGAGCTAACTCAAGCTGCAGAGCTACCTTCATTCCATGTGCTCTGACTCCCTATAAGCCTACAATTCCAAAATTATTAATTTAATACTCCTTCCATCCCAAAACTACTTTCACACTTTCCTTATTTGGACGTCCTAACTCTTCTTTCACACACCTAAAAAGAAAAATTTTCTCTCTCACAAAAATCAACAAAATACACTTTTTCTTATTTTATTATTTAACTTTACACTCACATATTTATTTTTTCTTGATTCGCGTGCCCGGGACTATTATAAAAATAGTTCCGGGACGGAGGGAGTACTATATATGGTCAATTATTATAAATTAATTAATTTCAATTGCTCAACAAATTCAAACTTTAATTTATACGAGATGCAATTTATTTATGGTACGTATCTGAGTGACTTACTTTCATACTCCCTCCGTCCTAAAACTATTTTCACACTTTTCTTATTTGGACGTCCCAACTTTTCTTTTACACACCAAAAAAGAAAACTTTTCTCTCTCACAAAAGTCAACAAAATACATTTTTTTTTATTTTATTATTTAACTTTACACTCACATATTTATTTTTTCTTGGTTCGCTTGCCCGGAACTACTATGAAAGTAGTTCCGGGATGGAGGTAGTATTATATATGAATTCAAACCTCAAATCACTTCGATCTATATATTAAGCTAGGAGGTCTACCCCAAAAGCGAGAAGTGTTAAAGAGTTAATATATATATATATAAATTTCACATTGATCTCTCTGTCATTTTTTTCAATTGCACTAGACAAGGGTGCAGAAATCGAAAATGGGTAATTAAACGTTTTCTGATCGTCTAGCACTTGGGTTGTCTGTTTTTTAATTTTAAAAAATAGCTAAAAATATAGATTTAGGCCATGTAGGCCCAAAAAACGCCCAAAATGATCTATTTTGCAAAAATTGGGTCGACAAGCGGCCGTGAAAGCTAATATTTGCATCACTAGCACTAGAACACGTGGTGCTCAAGGAAAAATATACAATTGAAAATATGATCAAGAATTGGGCTCAAATATTTTAAGAGATTGAAATCTTTAAAGTAGGCATCCTAATTAATGACAAGTCTGATATGAAATTGTCCAGCCAATATTTGTGCATACTTATTTGAACATTTATCTGTTGACGTAATTGAATTTTAGTGCATGACTTATGAAATTGGTTTTTTGGAGGGGTTGAATAATTGTTTCTAATTTAATTGTTAAGTGTAAAGATAAGCTGAGTTTGAGTACTGAAGACTAGTCAGGAATCCTGATCCTGAGTATTGGATTCGGAGGAATATTTTTGAGGAAAGCATCCTGAGCCTGAGCGAAGACTTGATCCTGAGTCAGAAGTATTCTGATCCTGACACTCATCCTGAATCCCATTCTGAGTGGTCAGATCAGTGAAGACACTGAAGACTCAGTAGAACTGAAGGCAAATCCTGAGAGATCATCCTGAGCTGAGAATCACCTACTCCCTGAGTCACTCAGCATGAAGGCGATCCTGAGCTGACAGTTATAAAACAGAGCATGGTAAAGGCGACTTCACCAGAGTGATAAAGTCGGTTATTTGGGCAGCTGACGGAGCAATCTCATTGGACGTCTGAACAGTTATTCAAGGCGGTTATAACCATACGAATCTCGTTGATTGGTTAAGAGCTCAAAGGCGGTTAAGGGTCTGATCTATAAATACGTATTCATTCCGGAATTTTCAACAAGACTGTGTAATTCACTCGATACTTAGAGAGAGATTAGAGTGAGAAAGCTTTGTACTCTGTAAAAACATTATTCATCGTTTAGTGAAGTGAGCCAACCCCATTCGTGGACGTAAATCAATTTGATCGAACCACGTAAATTGCTTGTTCTTTTGATTTCCTGTTTATTTCTGTTGAGTGTGTTCATCCGGCAAGTTCTTCTAATTGCTCTGAAAAACTCGAAGTTTTATTGAGTTTGATTCATTTCCAGACAATTTCACAACAATTTCAAAAAGGTGATATTATTGTGAGAGTAAAATAATGACATGATATGTATGAAATGAATTAAAAAGAAATTGAGTAGTTTTATTTTCATTATTAGAAATGTTTGATTAAGTAAGGAACAAACTATTTTTGTAAATACTCAAATAAGTATGAGACAAGAGAGTATCATTTAGATAGTGAGAATCTAATTGACTGTAAAAAGGATATTAAACTTTTAGACGAAGTAATTAAAAAGAGATTAGAGATCAAATACCCAAATCAAGAGGAGAAAAGAATTGGGTAGAATACCTATCTCATATATATCCCGTTCAAATTGTCCAAGTATACATTTAGTACTACTACTTTTCACTTCCAAAATTTTTCTTGGAGAATTCTTTTAATAGCACCTCTTCAAAATTGTTTTAGGAGAGCGGTTATTACACGATATATTAAAATTTAAAAATAATAAAAATTAAGTTATAGAGAGATTTTGAACTACATGTAAGATTTTGCTCGACACTACAGAGCGGTTAACATATGCTCTATAAGTCTGATTTTTATAAAGAGGTCTTTAAACCGCTCTTTAAGTTCTGTCAGAAAGCGATTTTTTACCGCTCTATAAGAGCCACCTCTCTTTAAGTTACTTTATTAATTTTAATTCTAGTTATACGTGTCTTCTCTCGCAATTTATCTCTTTGCCGTTTTTCAATATTAGTTGTCTCCTTAAAAGATTCTATATGTTTAATAGTTGTACAATTAATTTAAAACGAAATCAAACAATATTATTTAAATAAATTACATTTAAGTTATACAGTAAAACTAGTTCACCGTACACTCACTCGTAAAGTTTGGATAGAGGATTATATATATCCACAAAGCAAAGTACTTCCAATATACAAATGGTACACGTACCAGCTGATTGTCCAAATCATAACATCCTCATTATCTATCTTATCTTGCCTTGACATGGGCATCACGAACTGCATGCGCGGAGTGGTTGTAGTAATTCATGCAGAAGCACCCAGATTTTGAGTATCTTGTTTCAGTCACTCTGTGACCTCTAACTTGTTTTACTACAACTAATTAATATTTATGGATATATCCTACGTGGACATGCGAATTTGGTGTAGAATTGATGGTGCAGTTGGATTTTATTGGGCCCACTTTTAGCAAAATTTGGAGTTATTACAATTCTTGGTTTAATTTGGATGGATATGTACATGTGATGAGTGAGGATGATAATGTATAGTGTCAAAAAAATTGATTGGCAAAGTCAATTGTCAAGTCATGGAGTACTCTGATGAATTTGTTTGGGTTTGGGTTTTCTAACAAGTATTTGAGTTTGATAGCAATGGGGACGAGACATTCATCAAGAAATATGATCATGTTTGAGCTTTGGAGCTAAAGATTAATTATCTTTGGATCATATGATTATTATTTTTATTTATTATTGGACTTAATTTCAATAAATGAGCTTAAAATTATGATGGAGTATTTATATACTCTCCGTTAGGTAAATTTGTGCATATTATATTTGCACGAATTTTTGAAAAAAAAGATAAATTAAGAGTTTGTGAATGTATTATGAGATCCATTTATAAATAAAATAATTAGTTATGAGAGTTACAATAAAGGTGATGGTTAATATAAAAGAAAAGCGCTTTTTTTTTTTACGAATGGAAAAGAAAATAGTGTATGGATTTAGTGAACAGAGGGAGTATTTTTTATTCATTCTTGTGAGACAACTTTTGACATTGAATATTTTGAAATACATCTCGTACAGTTATTCACCCCAATATACATAAAATCAACGTGTTTGCTTTTATTTTAATTGTTACGTCTTGATTATATGCTTTCCTACGTCAGATAGCTTGATACTGCTTCTGATAATAGCATTCTTAACTAGGGGCGAGAATTGGTCGGACCGGGTCCAACTTCTCAAATAAAAGTCGGAGTTTGGTACAAGTTTGATTCGTTATTAGGCTGAGCCATAGATTTTTGTTCGATTAGACTTACCTGGCCCCCTCGATTAATTCTTTACAAGTGATTTATTTTATATTTCTTAAATAAAAAGTTAATTGGCTCCATTTTTAAAAAATAAAAAAATAAAAAATCTTAATGTTGTTAAAAGACTTTGAACACGCACCAAATTAAGAATGCTCAACATCCAGATCTCTCATATCAAATGATACAGGGTATATTCAATTTTTTCCCTTATAATGATTTGAACGATGATATCCATTTAAAAACCAAATATTCCAATTGCAGATTGCTTCCACTGCAAAGTGGTGTTGAGGCCCAATAGTTTTTATGCTAATTAATTCATTAGGGATATAATTTCACATACCGAAATGAAATATTTTCTATCTCCACGCATTGCATATTTTTTTTTATTGATATATGTCAAGGCATGTCCCAAAAAAAATAAATTATTAAACTTAATTCTCACAATATTTATATTACACAAGAATATTAGGGTACATTTGTTTTGGGATTAGGGGGGCCGTGGGAAGTCATGACTTTGAAATCCTGAGATGTGAAAACATTGATGAATAGTAAAAGTGTGTGTTTGTTTTGGAATTTTAGTAGGGTATGATGTTACTTTATGTCAAATCAAAGTGTGATAATGATTGATTTTATAGGTATAATAATAGGTATAATAAGTATTTTATGAGTGTTGTGTTGGAAAGAGTAATAATAAGTTTAATAGGTATTTTTAGGTGTGGATTGAGTTTGGGATGTGAAATACGGATGTTACATCTCAAACTCGTGTAAAGATGTGGTCGCAAAGTCCTACATCTATCCGTACTAGTTCCAAATCAAACATACCCTTAGTGTTTAAACTTATGTTCCAACATTTATACACTCGATCCAATTAATTTATTTACTACTTTACGCATAAAAATACTCTAATGATTTTTTAAAACTTTCTGTCCAATAGTTATTGTAATGTATTATGCAATGAAGGGTATAAATTGTTAGAAATATTAACTTGTCGTGTTCTTTCTCAAAAATAGTCACCGTTGATTGTAATTTATTCGTTTTTAAATTTATTTTCTAATCAATTAATTAAATTTCGAGCTATTCCTCATAAAATGTGATCTACAAGACAATTTCTACTAAACAAATAAATAATTTAATTAATTTCATATCTATTTATAAACTCGAACTTTTGAACGAAATAAAATTATTTTTAAAATATATATTAAAGTTAAATTTGCACACATTTTGAATTCAATTTTCACTCACATTAAATTATTATTCGTTGGGCCTCCATCCCATAAACAAAGGGAGTGTTGAAAAAAAAAAATCACACATCTTTACAAATTCAGATCAGACGGGATGATATTCTTCTAACACCATATAATCTTAAATTTAATTATCACCCCAAAAGATATAAATTTTGCATGAGCTCTTTATGTTTATCTAATCTCAAAGGGCACACTTTCCAACCCCTATATATACACACACAACTATCCACCCATTTGCTCACACTAAAACAAAATCCTTTCACTCTTAGCATTTATTTCTATATCCAATCACCCATAGTAATGCACAAAAGGGTAGAAGATGACCAAGGCAAGAAAATTGCACCAAAAGGCCATTTTGTGGTGTATGTTGGCAAAGAAATGACAAGATTTGTTGTCCCCATTTCTTTCTTGAAGAATCCTTTGTTTCAACAGCTTCTTGATAAGGCAGCTGAGGAGTATGGATTTGATCATACAAGTAGAATCACTCTCCCTTGTGATGAGGCCACATTTCGAAGACTCGTTTCAATTTTATCGAGTTAGGGGTATTTACGAATAAGATTACGATTTCAGAATCACTTTTCTTTTTGTACGTAAAAAAAAAAAAAAGTGATTCTGTATTATTTAATTGAATTTGCAAACACCCTCCTAAAATTAGTGTTTGAAAATTCAATGTGGGCTCAAGTCAATGCTTGTTTTTGTAAGAATGGTCATATGTCAATAGAGGATCGTACTAACTAGTTAATGTATGTGTTGATGACGTAAATATTCGTCTGAGTTGTAAATAATGGTGTTATGATATTGGCCCACAAAATGGAGGCATTGAAGCAAGTTATAAATAAATTGAATTATTTAGTATATCTTTTTTTACATATTTGGGACTCTAGAATAAATAGGATCCAACAGTAGCACTATTTTATGTTCATTATTGCTTTTGAAAGTGATAAACTCATTTTGTTGGATGGACCACTATATAATCACTCTAATATATTTATCAAATTTGACCTTTTGAGGGATGATATCATATATTACCTGCGATTCTATTCTTTTCTTCATAAAATAAATATGCAATTTTTTATTTAAAAGAGTGTATATATATATATATATATATATATATATATATATAATTAAAGTATAGAAAAAAAATATGTTTTATTAAATTTTGTAAATATAAATTATTTTCTTTTTAAGATGTATAAAAAGAGTTGGGACGTCCCAAAGAAAAAAATGTGAAAAAAGAGTTGAGTTTTTGCTTTTTTTTTTAAGGTAAAATTAAATTTGTACAATTTTCATTCAATATTTGGACTCATATAATAATTTGATTGATCATAGCATTACCTGCAATTAAAAAAAAAAGAATAAAATAAATTTTTTTTTGTTCAAATCAAGAAAACTTTTAAATCGTATGCTGAATATGTTAATATATTTTTCTTAATCTTTTTTCATTTTATAAACTAATTAATACTTGTCGATCTATCATTTCATTTCTATTTAAATTAATTACTTTTGCGTTCCAAAAAATAAAAAAATTAAATGATTTGATTGAAAATTCATGGATTAGAATTGCAGTAACTGCCGATACAATTACTATACATCACATTTGTTAAAGAGAAAAATAATACTCCCTCCTCCTTGAAATTATTTGTATATTTTGAGATGACACACAAATTAAGAAAAAAAATTATATGAGTGTAAAGTTAAATAATAAAATAAAAAATTATACTTAATTAACGTTTTTGAATATAAAATATATTTTTTTTTAGGTTTGTGAAAGTAAGATTGAGACATTCAAATAAAAAAAGTGTAAAAATAAAATTGAGACGGAGGGAGCAACATCAACTTACGAGCATACCTTCTTTCTTTCATCAAAGGCAAAGATGTAGTACTAAATAACATTATGATCTAATAAATAAAAAGTTACATGAATAAAAACAAAAAAACAGATGATGTGAGGTATACAAATTTGCATGCATCAGAAACAAGGATGAGTATAGAGTAAATGAATGATCATGAAAATAGTGTGTTTCAATTCTATTCCTCTTTAAAGGTTAAAACGTTGCATTTTATCTCGTATTTTATTTCACAAGAATGAATCATCATAAAGATGATGCTTCCTTGCATAATCACGTGCTAAGTGTTTTAAGGTAACTGTGCAAATTTAGCGCAGCTGAAAATGGAGTGTAGTCCATATTAAAAAATAAAAAATGAGTGTGGTAATTGCATAGAAGGTCATATATATAGCAATTTTCTTGAAGTTTTTGCAAGCATTAATTTAAGAATGTTAACAAGATCCACTATTTTAATTTTGTATTCTAATTTAGGTCTAAGTACTAGATAGAATATTGACTAACTTGTAAGAATTATCAATCATATGTGAATATGTCTAATTGTAAAAGCTTGTATATTAATTTTATGTTTCCCTGTTGTGCACTGTTCAATGGAGTTTAAGAATGATCCACTGTTATATGTCTAATATGTTATACTGTAAAACATATTAAAACAAGTGTTATAACACTTTAAAATCTTAAAGGATACTAATATATTTGGAAAGGCCCCACCAGCGATGTAGTTGAGCTGGTAAGGTCTATGATGATGGGAGGAGAAATTCTCTGGCAACATAGGTTTAAATCAATGTGAGATAAATTTTCACTGAAATATTACGAAAGTTCGTCATGAAGCTTGAATCCTGTTAATTTTGTCAATTAGACATATCATTTGATCAATATTTCACTTGACTGTGAGTTCAACGGTATGAATGGGGGAGGAGAGTTCTCCATCTTTGATTCCCTACCAATTAGAGCTGTCAAAATGGGCCCGGCCCGACGGCCCGGCCCGAAAAACCCGGCCTAAAGGACAGGACGGGCCCAAAAAATACTGGCCCGAAAAGAACCGGGCCTATTTGGCCCGGCCCAGCAGGCCTGACGGGTCGTTCGGGCTCGGGCTGGGTCGGCCCGGTGGCCCAGGATTGACCCGGTAGATTTTTTTTTTTTTTTAAATTGGGGATTACATTGTTGTAGTTAAGTATTTGCTATTTGTGCTAAGAGGATTTTGATGTAGTTTTAGGAATATGAGTTGTAGTAGGTAATTATAAATTTTGAGGCAATTAATATGCATACTTTTTGGTAATATATATATATTCATTAATAATATTTTCATTTGTTGGCTTTCATTGAAATTTACTCAAAAGATATTTTTAATTAAAAAATATAATCTCAATTTATTAATTAATTTATAATATTAAAAATATGAATAGGTAAGATTGAAAATACTTTATTTAGAATTTTGATAATATTAATTTCTCCTATTTTGTAAGTATGAATTATAATATTAATTTCTCAATTTATGAATTAGTTGTTTTTTTTTTATTTGCATTTATAAATGATTGTTAGAAAATTATTGTTTGAATTTATTTTTGTGAATTATAGTTTATTAAGGTCTGTTAAATTATTTTTGTTTAAGTATTACTATATAGAAATTTGAGTTTTATTTTAATTATTAAATTATTTTTGACAAATTAAATAATTTTTTTAGACTATTTGAATATATTTGTATACAAAATGACAAATTAATAAGATATATATATAGAAATTAAATGTAATGGTAATATATTAAAAATTAAAAAATATTAAAAAAATCGGGCCGATTTGGCCCGGTAGCCAGGTGGCCCGTCTTGGGCCAGGACGGGCTTGAAAATAAGTGGCCCGATAGGAACCGGGCTAGGCCCGGTCCGGCCCGGAAAAACACAATGGCCCGGTGGGCCGGTACCGGCCCGGCCCATTTGACACCTCTACTACCAATAAATATATCTATATATATATATATATATTATTAAAAATTTGAAAGAATTGATATTTGGATCAGTTAAAATTTAAATCAAATTTAGATATTTGTACTCTCTCGAAGTAAGGAACCATGATATATATATTTGGAATGGATTCTATTTTGAGAGAGTTGAAAAAGACCTTCTATATATTATTATGCGCATATGGTATATGTATAAATGAATGATACTCCCTCCGTTCATAAATTAATATTTTAGATTTTATTGGTTAAATCAAGAAATAATGGATAATGACAAGTTTGCCCTTAATTAATTATTCTCCCTCACCACATTTTGTGATTTTAGCTTCCTACAAGTTAAAAATTATGACATGATTTTTAACACTTAGTTAATGAGTAATATTAGGAGAAAGAGTAAACAAAATTAAACATCATATATAAAATTTTGTACAACAATATGAAGTTACAGCAATTATTTATGAACAGAATGAATATATAAATATACCCAATAAATAACTACTTAAATATTTATTTTTATTAAGAATGATAATTAAGTGGCAATTTATAGTTTTACAAGCAAGGTCGTAGTAGCTCCGAGGCTTTAACTGTAGAGATGTTAAATAAACTTTATATATAATATTAAAGTAATAAATTATATATATATACGGGTAGATTCACCTAATATCGGGAATCTTGCCAAACTTGGTGCGCTCGAGTTTGACCGGTCCGAATTTGTCCCGAACCCCTTCAATCAGGTTTTTATCCGTCCAGGACGGATTTACACCGATTCTTTAGTTTGGATCCGCCCCGTTATAATTTCTATGTAATATGCCTTTTGTATCAGCCAATAAGAAGTAAAACAAAGAATATTTTGATTTGGTCCAACTGAGGCCCAATTAAATAATCTGTTCAGTAATGGGGAAAGCTTCAAACAACCTAAATTGATAAATACACACACAAATACATTAACTTCATTCATAAATATTAAAATCATTTTATTGTATTTATTACTTTATAAAATATATTAGAAAATACCTCTGTTTGAAGGTAGGCCACTAAGTTTAACTTTAACTTCAAGGAAAATAATTTTCTCAGGTATAACCTTGCATATTCGTACAAAATATTGACTATTTTTTATAAAATAATTCACAATATTTGCACAGAAGTATAATTTATTTTTCGCACATAAATATATATTTTATGCATAAAACTAATTTATAATTAGTGTCAATTTTGTTAACGATTTTATAATTTTATTAGGTTAGTATATATTATATATGTGTGTATATGATAATTTTAATACGTTGTGTATACATTTGTAAAATAAATATAGAATTATAAGGTGGTATAGAATAAATATTCATATATTATCCTACTTCTATTTTGTATTAAAAATTTGTGGATATTATGGTGGCGTTTTAAAATAATATGTATGAAAATGACTCGTAAAAACGAATATTGTCATATTTTTCTTGTGGTGATGACAATATTTAACCTGTCAATTAATATGAACACGTGATTTGTAATATTAGTACTTGTGAAACACAATGTTATTCAACTCACTAAATTAATAAATTCACGCAACAGTGTAATACTCCCTCGGATCCTGAAAAGTTTACACATTTTTGTAAAAAAATAGTATTGAGGGTGATATGTAAATTTATATTATTAAATTAGTAAATTTTGTGGAATTAAATATAAAAAAAATGGAATTTTGTGTAGATATGTGAATATTATGAAAATAAAGTTAAAATATTTATTTTTATTTAGAAGGTGTACAAAGTATTGTGCAACGAATCGAAAAAAAAAAGTGTGCAGAGTATTTAGGGACACATGGAGTATAATTATGATTTCAAATTTCTCAGCTTATGCTTTATATTTTGTGCTTAATTACACTTGTCCTATTTAAATTTTATTTGTTCTAACAGAGTAAGTCTTTCATGTATCAGATGCACAATATTTATTATTGAAAAGTTATACTCCTACATATTATTATTAAAAACTTACATAATTAAAAATATATTTTTCAATAATAATATACTTTTCATTACATATTTTTTATTTTGGTCCGTCCCACACAAAATCTGAATACTAAAAGTAAAAATTATTTATTAAACTCCACCTTCATGATACAAATATAATATTTATAAAAATTATACTTATTACATTTTTTTTTTTAAAATTGCGTCAAGAAAAATCTGAATGTCTTTGTGACGACAAAGGAGTCTATTGAATTTTGCGGTGTAATAGGTCCACGCGGCCACACATATACGTTGGTTGGTGTATAAAACCGAGGCTCCGCTATCATGCACATTTTTCCCTCTCTTCTCAATTTTCACTCTTTAATCAATTTTCTTCATGCTCCGGCAATCTATCCGCCGTTCCTCTCGCTGGAATCAGTCTTTCTCTCTCTCTCTCTCTCTCTCTCTCTCTCTCTCTCTCTCCACTTTCTTTCTCCCTCTTAACATCTCACTACATCTCGAAGGTTTGCTCTATCTCACACTCCCATTACACACACACATATATGTGCATATACATCCGTGTTTCATGATTTTGACAGCAGAGATCGGATCTATTGTGTATTTTTGTGGTTTCAGAGAGGCCCTTTTGATTCGTGATGTCATTTCTTCATCAATTTCTCGATTTGTCATTTGAAATCTGTGGGTTCTGATTTAATCCTTTTTTTTCCTCGTGTGTTTGTAGTGCATTTTGCATGCATTCTCGATTTTGTCAATGTTCTTTGTTTCTTGTGTGCAATGCAGAGGTTTTGAGTATATATCCACTTTAATTATCCTAGATGTGTGACGATTTACATTTTGGATATTGACAATATGCTTAATTTGCTCTTTTGAGGTTATAATGATTTAATCTTTCAATATAATAATTCCATTGTTCTTCATTCTGGATTTTTCTCATTGAGCTGGATTATCTGATAACTGTTTTAGCTTTTCCAAATTATGAGCAAGATTATGACTATGATTAGCCAATTTCTGAATTTTAATTGTGATTAAGACATCTTGCTTATCTAAGTGGTTCTTTTGTATTGCGATATTGTGATGTCATTTAGCAGGATCTGCAATAACACTTTCTTATAGTGAAATTCTTTGTGATTCAGAGGGAAAGTTTAGTTGAAATCGAAACACAAAATGGATAACATTAAGGTTAATTCGGATGGCCTGAAGGGGGCCATACACGAAAATGTAAAAGAGGCCGGAGTTAAAAACTCGAGCTCTGTAGGGGCAATCTCCGAAATGGATGACTATCATCTCCTAAAGCTACTTAATAAGCCTAAGTTAAACATAGAGAGGCAGAGATCATTTGATGAGAGGTCACTTAGTGAGTTATCAGTTGGTTTAAGCAGAGGTTTCGAAGTCTTTGAGAGTGCATACTCTCCTGGACGATCAATGGTGGCTACCCCTGCTTCGTCTACTGGCTACTCTTTCGAGCCTCATCCAGTTGTTGCTGATGCATGGGAATCACTCAGGCGGTCGTTGGTGTTCTTTAGGAAACAACCAGTTGGTACAATTGCTGCTTATGATCATGCTTCTGAGGAGGTCTTGAACTATGATCAGGTACAATGTACTTACTTTAGGTGCGTTTGGTGTAAACAACTAATGCTTACCAACTAATACCTTTTAGCAATACAATTAATACCATTTAAAAATGCAGTTAAGTTGTACGATGCAACTAGTGCATAGAAGTATATGTCATTGTACTGACTTCGCTGCTAGGTGAATATGATCAGTTCCTGAATTATGTGTAATTTATTTGGAATTCAGGTATTTGTTCGAGATTTTGTACCGAGTGCATTGGCCTTTCTGATGAATGGGGAACCGGATATCGTTAAAAACTTCCTATTGAAGACACTCCAGCTTCAAGGGTGGGAAAAAAGGGTTGATAGGTTTAAACTTGGACAGGGGGCTATGCCAGCTAGTTTCAAAGTACTTCATGATCCGGTTCGTAAGACAGATACGATTGTAGCAGATTTTGGTGAGAGTGCCATTGGAAGAGTGGCTCCTGTGGATTCTGGTTTCTGGTGGATAATTCTTCTCCGAGCATACACGAAATCTACGGGAGATCTAACTTTGTCTGATACAGCTGAGTGCCAAAAGGGTATGAGACTTATCCTGTCATTGTGTCTCTCTGAAGGATTTGAAACATTTCCAACATTACTCTGTGCTGATGGCTGCTCGATGATTGATCGTAGGATGGTGAGAACCTTTTAATCTTCTCTTGCTAATACAATGTTTTTAAGGTTTTAATTTGTAAAGATGATTACTGTTTCTTTGGTCTTTTCAAGACAAACTAAGTTTTGGCATCCGAATGCATGTATTTAAAGTTTGTACTTTGATCATGTGAATAATGTGGGTTATAAACTCATTAACCAGTAGGAAAACTTTAATTTTGAATTAACGTCGTTGCTTTGCAGGCTTTCTCTTTATTTCTCGATAAGAATGAGCTTAAACAAGGTTTCTGGCTATTAAGTATTGACATCTGGCATGCTTCATTACTTGTTTTCAGAATGTTGAAGATAATTATGATCATCTCTTTATAATCAAGACAATATCTTATGTAAACTTGTGTCACCATGCAACTTGTTTACATGTTGTTTGTATATAAACAGTATTAGTTGTTATACTATAAAGTGATAATTTGGAATCAGTTCTACGGTACAAGTGTTTCACATAAGATCAACTCTATGAACAATCTCTAGACTACTGTGAATGTTAATCTCCATATGTTCTCACTGAGTTGCCCTTGATTGAATATTCTTATGTATGGAAAGGGAGTATACGGCTACCCGATTGAGATCCAAGCACTCTTTTTCATGGCACTGAGATGTGCTCTAGGAATGATGAAACACGACGAAGAAGGCAAAGATTTCGTCGAAAAAATAGTGAAGCGTCTCCACGCCTTGAGTTACCACATGAGAAGTTACTTTTGGCTCGATTTTCAACAATTAAATGACATATATCGTTACAAAACCGAGGAGTACTCTCACACTGCTGTCAACAAATTCAATGTAATTCCAGATTCGATCCCTGACTGGGTGTTCGATTTCATGCCAATGCGTGGTGGTTATTTCATTGGAAACGTTAGTCCTGCCAGGATGGATTTCAGATGGTTCGCTTTAGGCAATTGTGTTGCTATCTTAGCCTGTCTTTCAACTCCTGATCAAGCTTCTGCTATCATGGACCTTCTAGAGGAAAGGTGGGAGGAGCTTTTCGGAGAAATGCCTCTAAAGATATGTTATCCTGCAATCGAGAGCCATGAGTGGCGCATTGTAACCGGCTGTGATCCTAAGAATACGCGATGGAGTTATCATAATGGAGGATCTTGGCCAGGTTCTTCCATCACTCTCTGCTTGCTTTGTTTTTTTTAAGGTTGTTTCTTGCACGTTTGCAAAAGTCTAGTGGTCTTTCCTTTCTACTATAGTTTCCTCAACTTAGAGAAAACAGAGTTTTTATTTTACCGAACAAAGTAAGAGTTGGTCTTTTGAACTGCTGCTCAACTATCACTTTTTCGTAAAGTAATTGATACTTCCGCCCACCAAAATTTGTTCTCATTTGTCTTATTGGGACGTCAACCAAATTTCTTCTCTAATTAATGTTATGTGAATCGAGCTCGAGTATTTCAAATTTTCCAGCGGGTAAAACTCGAGTTCAAAAGAATTGAGCTCGATCGATTTTCTGATGCAAGTTTTCTATTGAACGAGTTCGAGCTTGGTATTGCTTGACTCGGTTCATTTATACCCCTAGAAACAACCTGATTTATGTTGGCGTGGGATGTCCACATATATTTCAACACAAGTTGCCATACTAGAAATAAAATTGCATGCATCCAAATTTATCAACTCATGCATGCATTTTGCTTCACTGTTTTTATCTTTTCACTGCGAGTGCAGTGCTTCTGTGGCTACTAACAGCTGCTTGCGTCAAAACCGGACGTCCACAATTAGCGAGACGAGCAATAGATCTTGCAGAGAACCGTTTGCTGAAGGACGGTTGGCCTGAATACTACGACGGGAAACTAGGAAGGTACATAGGAAAGCAAGCCAGGAAGTACCAAACATGGTCCATTGCTGGATATCTTGTAGCCAAAATGATGCTGGAGGACCCTTCTCACTTGGGGATGATCTCTCTTGAAGAAGACAAGCAACTCAAGCCTGTTATCCGGAGATCATCGTCCTGGACCTGCTGAAAGAGCTTGTCTGAAGAAACGACGCACATACACGAAGAATTGGTACAAAAAAGAGCGAAGGTATGACCATTTTTATTTCATTCAAGAAAACAATTTTGTTGATGCTTTTTTGTTATTGTTAGGTGCAGATATGAGTTCTTCTGCACATTGTCATTTAATTTTCTCTCTTTTCTTTCTTCCGAGGTTTCGTAGTTGTATCAAAACTTCGAATCTTTTAACAGAAAACCTTCTTATAATCCATCTGACATCTTCATAGAATAAAGCTAAGGCCTCTTGGATGTGTTGCAGTGTTCTTGATTTTATAATATGATCATATACATGTCTAATATATGTTTGGCCATCAAATTGTATAGAATAACTCGTGAATCTTGACATGTTAATATCATTTTACGTCCTGGTGAATTCAATATATTTCCTCCGTCTCGGTATAAATTTTCTGTTGTTTTTGAACACACAAATTAAGACAAGTGTTAAAAATAATACTTATAGTACAAGTGATACGATGGAAAAAGCGAAAAAATAATAAGAAAATATAAAAAACAACACAATTAAGAGTAAAAAAGTGAATGGTAGTTTATAAAAAAGTCAAAAGAGCAAATAAGAAGTTTATATACAGATGGAAAATTTATAGCATAAGAGGGAATAAATTATTTTTCTTTCTACTTCATTAGTTTTAGTCATTGTCCAATCTTTGTCTTTTTGGCGGGAAAATTAAAATAATTCAACCGAAGACTGCTTACTTTTAGGACTTAAATTGGACATTCTGAACTAAAATGGACACCCTAGGACTAAAATTGAAAAAGTAGAAAGAAAAAGAGATTTGTATTATAAATCCACCTAAGTTATGGGACGAAAATCGATATTTAACTCAATCTTTGATCATCACTGAATAACATGTACACACAAGTAGAAACTACTCTATTAATTCAATCTTGATTCTCACCAAACAACAGTTATGCGCCGGTAGAAATTACTCGATTTAAAAAATACGCGTATTCTCTACGTAGTTATAAAAAGCCGAGTTTTGATGTCGTGTTCGAATGAAGCTCGTTTAACACTTTGCTCTGATAAATGTCTACCACATTACTCAAATAACTACACGTCCTCTAAACCAGGTCCCCCAACTTTATTACCAATGCCCTCAGTTCTTTTCTTACATATCACTTTCTCTATATGGTCCCTGCTTTCAGTTCTGTGCTCTGTTCCCTGCTTAAAGTGGGTGGGGTTGGTTGAAGGTTTGCATTTATGAAAATGGGCTCTATGTGATTCAGTTTGAAAGCATTTAATATTTGAGGCTTATGCCACTCTTAAGATTTGCACATGTTCTAAAGATTAGTGAGTTGTGAAAGGTTATTCTCTCTCATGTTCCATACTTTCTTTTTTAGTTTGTCTCACAAAAGTTTACATATTTTCAAAATAAAAATATTTTAAAGTTTTTATCTCACCTATTTTACTCATTACATTTTTTCTTAAAAATCGTGCCCATAAACTTTTAGGGGACAAAAATAGTAGTTAACATTCTGATATGTGGTTACAGCATGAAACTTTTTTGACGATCAGTTCCAGATAATGTTATGTCTCATGTGTATATATATGTAATTAAGTACTCTTAGAGCTCTTAAGTAGAGTAAAAGGGGGCTAAAAAAAAGATGACATTTCACATTCACCTAGCCTTTTTGTTAATGAGTACAATCCATGCTAATTTCTTCAATTTGGTTGCTTGTGGAAAAGCATTAAATAAAAGGACAAAAGTAGAGGTTTCTTAATATAAGATGAGCAAGAAAAACAAATCATAGGATAGAAGATGCAAGAAAGAGACAAAATCAAATCTGAATTGTACACAAGAAAGAGAAATTGCATAAAATTAGCAAAAGAGAGAGAAACAGCAAATTTGAATGAGAACAACAAGAAACTTTCATCCCGCAGTAAAAATCTCCTTGATTTTAGGTTTGTTGCATCTTTTTTCAATGAAAAGTGATTCCCAAAATAATGGAAAAAGTCCACTTAGCAATCTTATGAACATTGACCAACAATCCACTTTCATTTTCTAGATCGAATCTTCTGTTGCATCATATATTTGAGCTTCATTTTCCTTCTTAAGAGTCATTCTCATGTGTATAAGTTGGATTGTACAACTAAACATAAGCATGTACACTAATATAATTAAAATATGTAATCAAATATAACTGAAACATGCAGACTAATATAACTAAAACGAGCAGACTAGATTTAATTGAAAACATAAAATAAAATATGCAGACTAGTATAATTGAAACGTGTCGAGTGACCAGTCATAAGATCCGCTTACTAGGTGCATATGAGACTTGATCCGATATTAAATATTTGTCAGACAGTCACACTTACATATTTTATAACTTTTACTTAACAAACACATATTTATATATTGAATGTATTGTTGTGAATATGACCGGAACTGAATCGAACTCAATAAGACTTCGAGTAATCAGAACAATTGGAAGAACTTGCCGGATGAACACACTCAACAGAAATAAGATGAGATCAAGAGAACAAAGCAATTTACGTGGTTCGATCAATATGATCTACGTCCACGGATGGGGTTGGCTCACTTCATTAATCAATGGAATAATGTTTACAGAGTACAAAGCTTTCTCACTCTAATCTCTCTCTAAGTATCGAGTGAATTACAGTCTGTTATTGTAAATTCTGGAATAAATACGTATTTATAAATCAGACCCTTAACCGCCTTTGAGCTCTTAACCAATCAACGAGATTCGTATGGTTATAACCGCCTTGAATAACTGTTCCGGCGTCCAATAGGATTGCTCTGTCAGCTGCCCAAATAACCGACTTTATCACTCTATTGAAGTTACCTTCGCCATGCTCTGTTTTATAACTGTCAGCTCAGGATTAACCTTCATGTTGAGTGATTCAGGGAGTAGGTGATTCTCAGCTCAGGATGATCTCTCAAGATTCACCTTCAGTTCTACTGAGTCTTCAGTGTCTTCACTGATCTAATCACTCAGGATAGAAGTCAGTCTGAGTGTTAGGATCAGAATGCTTCCTGACTCAGGATCAAGTCTTCGCTCAGGCTCAGGATGCTTTCCCCAGGAATATTCCTCCGGATCCAATTGCCAGGATCAGGATTCCTGACTAATCTTCAGTATTCAAACTCAGCTTATCTTTACACTTAACAATTCTCCACCTTAAAGTAAGTGAGTTTCCCCCATTCCACACTCCACCTCAGGATCCAAATCATGGTACATCCCATGACAGCAGCTTGATCAGCTCCAAGCAATATCTGAATTTGGAAATAGGTAAGACCTTCGTCAGCATATTCGCAGCATTATCCTCAGTAGAAACCTTCTGCACTGAAATCACTTTCTTTTCCACCACATCTCTCACAAAATGAAGTCTGACATCAATATGCTTTGACCTTTCATGAAAAACCTGATGCTTAACCAAATGAATTGTGCTCTGATTGTCACACTGAACTGCAACTTCCTTTTGTCTGATTCCAAATTCTTTAATCATACCCTTGAGCCACATTGCTTCTTTCACTGCTTCAGTCATTGCAATATATTCAGCCTCAGTAGTTGAGAGTTCCACTACTGACTGGAGTACTGCTCTCCAGCTGATTGCTGTACCATATAATGTGAACACATATCCTGTTAAGGATTTCCTCGTATCAATGCTTCTAGCATAATCTGAGTCCACATATCCCTGAAGTGGTTGAGTGTCATCCTTAGTCTTCTCGAAGAGTAACCCCAGATTTTCAGTTCCTTTTAAGTATCTCATTATCCACTTAAAAGCCTCCCAGTGTGTCTTTCCCGGATTTGCCATAAATCTACTGACCACACTGACTGAATGTGCTAAATCTGGCCTACTGCACACCATAGCATACATTATGCTACCTATCCCATTGGAGTAAGGAATTTTACTCATGTGT
>JAPKLY010000181.1:0-65772 GCA_026898435.1 Prunella vulgaris
ATAACAATTCTTGTGAAAATAAAATATTTATTAACACTTGAAATGATATACAATATAATTTCTTAAATTTTGGGTTCTTTCTCTCTAACTTGTCATCTGATTCTCCTTCAACTTTGACTTGGCTTTTGTCTTGATTTGACTGGGCTTTGACTTGAAACGTTTGATCCAAGGACAGGTAATCTTGTTTTGGATCCTTGGATCGAGCGAAGTCTTTGGAAGATTTTGATGAAGAACGCTTCAGATTTGATGAAAAACAATCTTCGAATCTTCAAGTCTTGATTTGAGCTGGAACACTAGATCGGAGGGGTCCTAGACCTTGATCTCTGATCGGAATGTGTTTGTGGATGAATTTTGTGAAGAACGGTTTGAAGACGGTGATGAACACTTGTTGTCTTCGGGGCGTTCTTGGACGATAAACGTCTGATCAGAGGGATTCGCTCCTTGATTCTGGATCAAACAGTGTTTCTGATCGAATTTGGCAAAGAACGTTTGAAGATGGCGAAGAACGCTTGATGATCTTCAAAGTGTTCTTCAAGAAAAACGTCTGATCGGAGTAATATGCCCTTTGTCTTGGATCGAACATTGTTTCTGGAAGGCTTTGACGAAGAACGATTGAATATTAAAACTTCTTCAGGAACAGCTGGATCGATAGATCTTCTTAGCTCGCAATGTTGCTCGTCGAGAGGATTGCTGCTATTTGTTCGTTCATTGGAGTCTTCATTATGATTTCGATCCTTCGATCTCTTGAAATGCATGAATATGACCCCTATTTATAGGGTGGAGAGGTGAAGACCTTTCTTATTCGCGCTGACACGTGGCGCGATCTGGTTGGCTGATATTGATTTGATTGGCAGCATTTAGGAATCGACCAAATTTAGTTTGATTGATTTCCGCCGTCTTCTTTATTTATACGAAACATTTATGATTTCGCATAAATATGACAAATCAGTCATTTATTGTCATTTACGAGTGTCGGGAGACTCGTAATTTAATAATGACTTGTACCGTGTACAATAAATATCAATCTTTTGACTATTTAATTAGAGAATTAATTTGATAAATCATCAAAATTAAAATAGTAATATATGTTGATATTTATTTAATTTAAACCCCTCCGATCTAGTGTTCCAACTCAAATAAAGACTTGAAGATTCGAAGATCGTTCTTCATCAAAATCTTCCAAAGACTTCGCTCGATCCAAAACAAGACTACCCGTCATTGGATCAAACGTTTCAAATTAAAGCCTAGTCAAGTCAAAACAAAAGTCAAGTCAAAGTTTAAGAAGAATCAGATGACAAATTAGAGAGAAAGAACTAAAATTCAAGAAATTATATTGTATATCATTTCAAGTGTTAATAAATATTTTATTTTCACAAGAATTGTTATAACACCCCCATCTATCAGTAACATGGGTTGGTTTTACGCTCCCAGACAAGAAACTGAGTGGAAATTTTCGTGAATGCGTCGCCAATTGAGGAGGAATGATTTCCGTGGAAATATTCCAACTACAATTGGAGGCATGTAGCTAATATATATATATATATATATATATATATGGCAATTAATAGTCTGCAAATTAAATATTTGATTAACAATTTCAGCGGCCTTTGCAAGTATCCGGACATAAATTATCTGTGAAGGGAGCAATTCATGTTGTGGTACTCAAACTTCAATCTGTCCCACAACCACCAAATATTTGGACCTTAATTTCCAACATTACTTACTGGAGGCATATCTCACATTTTTAGGATCATCTGGTTGGTTGGACCTTAAAATTCGTATCATGTATTTAATTTTGTGAATGTGGTTTATGCTGTCGACTAAACTACCTCATTGTATGTTTGTGATGATGCTCAATCTCCAAAGTTTAACTTAGATAAATTCTCTCTTTAAACTACTTTTTTGTGTTAAATAAATCCTATTTGTATATGTTTATTCTACATAATGGGAATGCAAATGATAGTGATTAATATATATAGTTTATAATCCCTTATCTTGTTTGAACATTGCTATTAATGCATTGCTCGAATTCTAAACACAGGACCTGATCTTTTGACCGCAAATTTCAAGTTCAGAGAACTCTTGTTTCAAATTCTTTAATGGTAATGGGAATACAATTTTATTTTTCTTATTTACCCTCACATATGTTGAATGAAAATTTGTTTTCACGATTTTTACATCATTAATATTGTGCTCCAGTTTGAAATAAGTTGACAAAAAAGAAAACTGTTGATTGTAGTATGGAGGATTGATTGAGGAGGATGATTATAGGATGAGATGTGGGTAATCAAATGGGGGTAATGATTACCTTATTTAGGAGAAAAATCAATGTTGTGTACATCATTTGTTCTCATTATCTACTATAATTACTATATATGTATCTCCACTCCCATTACCATTGAAGAATTTTCATACCAAACGCCCCCTTAGAATTTTTTGTAATCAAGTCGAGTTCAAAGTTCAAATTTGACACTACTCGATGTAGGCATGCAGGTCATTTAAAGGGTGTTTTGCTATATTTATTTTAATTAAACATCTTATACATTATTTTAAGAACTTATAAAAATATTATTTTTAAGTAGCTTATAAATTGTTGAACTATTTAGCTAATAAAACTTATAAGTGCTTTGATAATTTATTATAATTTTAATAAAAATAAAAATTTTATTATTTTTATGTTGGGGTAGGAGTTATGGAGTGGTGATGGGATCCGAGATAATACGGGTGAGTAGAGATGGAGGTGTTAAGAAAAATAAGTTAAGATATCCCAAATTATTTTTTATGGCTTATAAGATGCAAGGAGCTTATTTTAAGATTTTATAAACTATCAGACATCTTATTTTACCGGACATTCTAATACAGCTTATAAGATGTTTTAAAGAGCTTATAAGCTCAGCCAAACACCCCCTTACGCTACTGGGATATTGCTCTTACGTTAATTGCAAGATCAATCGGGTAAAACAGCTCTGATCACCAACATCTTTAAGGCTTGAAATAATAGTACCTCATGAGATTCAACTATATACAAAAGTTGAAACTCTGTTTCCATCTCATTTTGGTATTAGATGTGCAGCTCATGCATAAGCTTTTGTTGCACTTCACAAGACAACGATCATAGCAAGAATTAATTCGCCGTGGACTCAATGACCATCGGCTCCAGTTTTTCAGTTTCACCATTTGGTTTAGGAATAATAACCCCATAACCTCCAGCTTTTCTTCTGTAAACTATGTTCACCTCGCCTATACAAAAACATGCACTCAATTTAGCAACTTTTGAGGCCTCTCTATCTAAGAAGATGGACTAGAATTAAGCAAATGTACGTACCAGTGTCCTCATTCCGGAAACCATAGAAATCATGATCAAGATTTTCGAGCTGCTCAATTGCCTCGCTAATAGTCAAAGGCGGCATATCAAAGTACTTTGTGCGAACAATCTGCAGACGGAATGTAGTACAGATAAAGATGATGCATTATGGCATTAATGCAAATCACACCAAAGAACTCGTCAGATTCCATACACCTCGTTTGTCTGAGTGGTAAGTAAACTCAGAGCAATTTAATGCAAATATGATTTATTTTTTTCTTTTTTATGTATTCATACCCTGATTTATGTATCACTTTTGAGCACCTTTTAATCTTATATTCAATAAAACACACTAATTATTATATAATCAGTATAATTACAATCGATAATAATATAAATAATACAGCATTACACACCCTTACACATCACATAAAGTTAAACTAAACACAACATTACAATTTATCAGGTTATAATCCAGTAGATATTCAAAAATCAACTAAATTTCAAATCAAGCATACCCAAAAACATTTGTAGAATAATAAGTTCATGCATAAGTTCATGATTTAACATCAGATTTCATAAATCATGCATCTTGTGTGAAATATTAAAGTCAATTTGTTTTTAAATACGCAGAAGACGTAAAGCAAAGTAGAAGGGGAAAAAAAACCTCATTAATTGCGATTTCATCCTGTTCATCGGAACCTGTCTCTATATCATCAACTTCTTCATCAGCAACTGCTTCAATATCCTCAGCAACTGCACCAGGCCCCCTAACTTTTAGCCGGTCAAAACCTTTCATATGGCGACCATGATCCGAGTCTTTCTCCTTAATCTTCCTCAATTTTCTTTGAATGATAGAAGACACCAAATCTATGCTAGCATAGAGTGTTTCTGCATCCTCCTCTGCTCGGATCACACCGTGTTTTTTCGTGAACAAAGTAGTCTATCATCATAAACACATATTTTCAGACAAAATACCGAATTAAGTTTTAAGTATGTTGAAGAGTTATAGAGCATAAGAGCACCTCGCATCTTCGTACTTTTGGACCTTTCCCGATTTCTCCACCACGAACTGACAATCTAACGTCTACTTCCCTTACTAAATGACTATGCTTTGAGACTGCCTTCCCTAACTTCTCTTCAACATAGCTCTTCACAGAAGGAGTCAACTGTATATATACAGAGAATTTCTTAATTTCTTGGTTTAATCCCCTAAAGAAAATCTACAAAGAGCAAGCAAACACCAAATTTAACCATGATAATTAGCTACCTTTATTCCTCAGATAAATGTGTCATATTTATCTCTATTTTCCTCAATTTATAAAAAGAAACTATGACACATTAAAACCTTGCCTTCTCTTATCAACAGCATCTACTTCCCTCCTAACCACATTTGCCCCAACTTTTCATCATTATTCTTCAGCTCTAATGAGGGCTAACCATCTCTAAACACTTGAGCAAGCTTTGTTTTCAACAATTAAGAAAGATACGCATTCCATACAAATATGAGACATTCTATAATACAAGAATCATCACTCTTCACAACATTTCTTTTCTTTAACAGATTCAACAACAAACAACAAAAATGACAACATTTATAGGTACCTCCACATTTTTGCCTTGAATAATTAACTTCACGGAAGAGAGAGAACCATCCCATGACATTTTAGCCCCAAATCCTGTACTACCACTTTCTACAGGAAGTATTTCACGGGCATTGAAGCTTAAACCAAGAAAGCTTGATTTTTGAGAAGGAAACAATAAACCAGATGAAGAAGAGGTGGAGCAAGAAACATGATGCTGATGAGTGAAGCTCTTCTGTATAGTGGGAGCTGCAAATAAAGTAGCCATTTCTTGATTCTATCAAACCAAGTATTGTTTTCGCCTTTGCTCTTTTCGGGCTTCAGAGATTATGCGGATTCTTGAAGATCGGAGGGAGAGTTGTTGCAGGAACAGTAGCAGCGTAGAGAGAGAGAGAGAGAGTATTATTATCCAGATTCGGATAATGGGAGGCACGTGTACATTCAGATTTTTTTGGTTCATTATTTGTGGTGAAATGGGCCAAAATTAGAAGCCCACCTTACTATCTGAAACGGATAATGGCTTTGAGATTTGTGACACTGTCTTGTACATAAGTCCAATTTAAATTCCACTTAATAATGTGTAGATAAATATAATTAAATAAAAACATACAATTTAATATAATTAAAATGTGGAAAATACACGGCCCAAATGTATGTATATATATATATATATATATATGCAAAATTGATTTTTCATTTTCGAAAAGAGATAGCCGTGCAATTGTGAACCCTCGTTTGTTCAATTACTTTTCTTCATAGATTTATATGGTACTAGTCTCAAGAAACAGATTACCCCTTAACGGTTGATTATAGTTAGTTTAATTAATCAAATTATAGTTCCAATTAAAAAAATCAGTTATTGTAATATTATTATAATATAACTATAATGGATTTAGGTTCGATTAGTTCATCACTATATGTAACTATGTAAGCATATAATATATTTGAAAAGAAAAAAGAACGGGACTAAATTTTAGATTCAAATTTCTCCATATTTGAATATTAATTTCATTGCATGACCATTTATATATTCTTTAATATCAAGATAATTTTTTATTTATAGTAGAGCTCTTGCATTTAAAACAAGAGTAGGACAACTCCATAAAAATAAACTCACATAAAAAAAAAATTATATCACAAAGTGATTTAGAGAGTGTTTATATAAAAAAAATTAATGGTAATGAGAATGAAGATGTATATATAGTAATTATAGTAGGTAATGAGAATAAATAAATAAATAAGGTAATCATCACCCCATTTGATTATCTACATCTCATCATATAATCTTCTTCTCAATTAATCTCTCATACCATAACGAACAACTTTCTTTTTTTTTTCAATTTTTTTTAAAATTGGAGCATAACACTAATGACGTAACCATCATGAATACAAACTCTCATTCAACATACATATGGGTAAAAAATAAAATAAAATTTTATTTCTATTACCATTAAAATTTTTGAAACATGCATCCTCTTGTATCATGAAAATAGTTTATAGAGTATTTTATTTTAAAACAAAAGTGCAAGGTTTTGGGGGGCATAACCAAAGTGGGAGTAGATTGTGAGTAGGGGTGGAGAAAATATAGAAAATACCGGTATATCGTACTTACCATACTAAAAAATATCGAATTTATCGAAAATTTCGGTATGGTATCGATATAGAATTTTAAAATTTTCGGTATATCAGTATATACCGAAATATTTTCGGTATAAGTTGGTATACCGAAAATATTCCGATATACCGATTATTTCCGATATACTGACTTATACCAAAAATATTTTGATATCTCGATATACCGATATATATCATTTTGGTAATTTAATATTAAATTTAGTTTTATTTAATTAAAATTATACTTCAATTATTTCAATATGAACCGGTATGGAGGTATATATTGGTATGATTGGTATACCGACATAGTCGGTATTTCGGTATAGATCGGTATATATAGAAATATCGATACAGTATAGTATATCAAATTTTTCAGTACGGTATGCGGTATGCATTTTTGGTATACCAAAAACTTCGGTACGGTATCGATATGCAAAAATGCATACCGAACATTTTGATGATGGACGGTATGGTACGAAATGTCACCCCTAATTGTAAGGGTTGAAATTTTTTAATAATAACGTGCGTGACTTTTCAGTAATATTTTATATAATTTTTAAAAAATATATTTGAATTGCACAGTGCACCTTGTATGCACAAGACTAAGGCTAATTTAGATTTCATCTAATACGAATATTTAGAACATACAAATACAATTAATTAATTAAAAAAAACAAATCTGCTTTCAATATATAAAAATACGCCTAAAATTTTGAAAACGTATAAAGATTAGAATTATTTTTATTTATTTATACCCATCCCTCTGTCCCTGCTTGAGAGAGGAGGATGGGTCAATGCAATGTTTTCAAGAACCCTGCTCAATTGATTGAATTAGCAATTGATGTCCACTTTTATTTGATCGTCGATTCTATTATAAAATCACTTGACTCGATGGTAGTAAAAAATACTCCATTTGGTATGAGGAATTATTTTTTTAGTAAGATATTAGTTCATTTTATATATAAAAAATAAAATAAAAAGTAGAATTTTGTGTGAATCAATTTTCCAGTAAAATTAATTTTGATAATATTAATTGTTTTATGACAAAAACTTGTATGTTCGGGTTCATCAATTATCACTGTCATGTGTATGCATGATCAATGTTATGTATATTCACTATTATTATTATACATATACACTATCATTTTTGGAAAAAAATTATATATTTTTATAATAGTGATACTCCCTCTGTCCACCAAATTATTTTTCACTTTTCTTTTTTGTTTGTCCACAAAACTTTTTCCTATTTCCTTAATTGGAAACAACCTACACTCACAATAAAATTTTGGGTCCCACAATACTCTTACTTTTCTCTTACTTTATCTATCATTTCAATATAATACTACTTTGTTGGAGTGTGGAGTCTAAATTGACTGAATCACGAGCCCTATAACGGCGATCCAACTTTTGCTTCGGCCCAGTTGATCCTAATGGGCTTAGGGTTAGGGTGAATGTTGTTTATATATTGATATCATCTTATTGTAATCCGTATCAGAAAATCATATAGTGAAAAATCTGGCTTGGCATCGCCCCCAGACGTAGTTTCAAGACGAACTGGGTAAACAAATCTCGTGTTATTTTTTTCGTTATCGTGTGTGTGCGTATAAATTCCTAACATACTTTTCATTAAATCTCGTGTCCACAAATAAATGAAAAAAAATTCATGAACGGAGGGAGTAGTATACATGAATAACAATGATATGAGTTAATGTGAATTACAAGAGACTCACTCTTATTTTTATTATAGTATATTAGTCGTAAATTAGTTATATGAAGAAACTAATTCACTATACCCCTCTTAATTAAAACGATTTTCTGCAGTTAGCTTTGAAGATATTGTTTAAGTTAAATTTGGGAAAATATATAAATCTTTTCCCAGAATTAAATCTAAGGAGGCAGCGAGACAATGCCAAATGCCAATATCAGATAACCTGAGAGTAGGGTAAAAAAACCGAAAAACCGAAAATCGAACCGAATTTAAACATATATATATATATATATATATAATTATAATGTATAATACTATTACTAATATATATAAATAAATTAAATAAATATTATATTACATAAATATAATTACATTACATATAGATAAAAAAAATCCAAACCCTCAAACCAGTAAGTTACCATTTCCAAATTTCCTCCCTCACTCTCACCCTCACGGCGCCTCACTTCCAGAAATTCCCTCCCCCACCCTCACGCCACTCACCCCATTCCAATCCGTCGCCGTCCGCCTAAGCTCACGGCGGGCGACCACCAAATCACCACTTCTTCTCTCCCTGTTTCCGCACACACAATTTTAGCTAGTGATATTTCGGTTAATATGATTATAAACCGAAACCGAACCCGAACCGAAAATTTCGGTTTCGGTTTTTTCGGTTTTTAATGTATATGATTCGGTTTTGGTTTCTAATAATAATAAATTCGGTTATGTCGGTTTTGGTGATTTAATTCGGTTCGGTATGCTCACCCATACCCGGAGGGTGATTCATCAATATCTGCCTTACAAACTACATTTTTTCTTTTAAAAAAAATTAAAATAAAATTGTGTGGTCTAAGTTTCATCCATGTGAGAAAAGTATATCCTAGTAGGATATTTTTGCAACATGTGCTAAAAATTGGTTTTGAATCTAACAATTTTAATTATGACATTGATATTATCGCCCTCCTACTATTATTGTTTCACGTGTCGATAAGAGATACGACTATGCTTAGTACTAAGTACTATTTTTTCATTGACTTATTATATACGAGCCACACTCACACCTAACATTTCACGACGTGAAATATATTAAATTAAAAATTCGCAGGTTCTTAATTAAATTGGGCCGGATTTTTTTTTTTTTTTTTTTTTTTTTTCAACTATAATTTTAAATTTTTTCGCTCTCAAATATATTACAATTTAAGCAAATGTATGATACTAATAGACAAAATGTGTGTTATAATCAGATTAAATATTATTTTCTTTACATATATTTATTTGTTTTTATAGAAATAACAATTTTTCATACAATCTAATAAAAAATGTGTGTTATTATAAAAAAAATATTATTTTTTCATAAATATTTATTTTTTCATAAATATTTATGAGAAAACAATATAATTTCTTATAGTAACACACATTTTACTTTTGTATTATATGAAAAATTATTTATTATATAAGAATAAATGAATATATATATATATATATAAAATAACATTTCATAAAATTGTAACACACATTTGCTCTAATAGTAACATTTGCTCCTCAGTTTGTGTTACAATATGGGCAAATGTGTGTTATAATATGGGTAAATACACATTTGCTCTAATATTACACATTTCATAAAATTGTAACACACATTTGCTCTAATATTGCATACTTTTTTTTTTTGTTATACAAAAATTTGCATTCTCTTAAAAATATTTCTTTAAATATACACTCCCAAATTTTTTATCTTACAATCTTCATCCTAAATATTCTACTCATTATATTTTTTAATTAAAAATTATGCCTTTAAAAGTATTGCAAATTTAAGAAAAAAGAAGATAGCAATTTTTAAAAGTAATAATTTTCTAATTAATAAATAACATATTTTATATTGATTTTATATCATGACACTACCTTGTACAACACCTACCCTTCAAAATATGATTGTTTTCGTTATATCACATATTCACATGTAGAGGTGTCAAACGGGCCGGGCCGGGCCGTTCTGGTACCGGGTCACTGGGCCAAATGCATTTTTTAGGCTCGGCTCATTTGATAGCGGGTCACATATCTTCAGACTCGTCCTGGCCAAGACGGGCCACCGGGAGACCGGGCCAAACCGGCCCGATATTTTTTTATTTTAAAAAAAAATTAATATTTCACAATTACATTTAATTTTTATGATTATCTTATTAATTGACAAGTTTGTATACAAATACTAACCAAATAGTCATAAATTTTATTTAATTTGCTAAGAATAATTTAATGATTAAAATAAAACTCAAATTTCTATATAATATTTAAACAACAATAATTCAACAAACCTAATAAACTCAGATTCAAAAAAATATATTCAAACAATTTTCTAACAATTCTTTATAAACTCAAATCCATAAAAAAAAAATTAAACAATTAATTCACCATCCCTCTAATAAGTTTGAGTTATAATTCATAATAACAAACATAAGAATTTCTAATTAAACAAAGAATTGCCAGTCTTATCCAATTTATATTTTTAATAATACAAATTATGTAATTAATTAATTGAGATAATTTTTTGGTTAAAAATATCTTTTTAGAAAGTTCAATGAAAATGCACAAATTCCTTAATTATATTTACACAAATAAAATAATTATTGAAAGTATTTAAAAGAATATAAAATTGAAGACAAAAGTTCAAAATAAAACTAGTGTAACTTATAAAAACATAGAAAAGATTCATAAGAGAAGTATGAGATCAACACCCCACTGGGATTGGCCGACGTCCTCCTCGTTACGCCCAGATCTGTGCCTCGTGGACCAGCAGCCGAGCTCCGACCACGGCGCCCAACTGGCCAGCACAGAGCAGCTCTCATGTCCCTCTGCATACTTGTGCAACAACCGACCAGGGGACGACGATTGGCAAAGATTATGGAATCATCAGCATCATTGAGGATAACTAATTTCTATTTTAAATTTTAAATGGAGATATTTAATTTTATTAATTTTATAAATATATGGAAGTGTTGTTTGTAAGAGCAACTATGTGATAGAATAGGAGAGAAGGATGGGATAAAGATGATAACATAATAAATGTTTTTTTAAATTTAGGATAAAATAGATCTTGTAGGATGGAAAAAAGGTAAAATTATGTTTTAACTCCGCCGCTATCCCTTCCTTTGCTGTCCAGCAGCAGCTCAACGCTCGCCTAACATTGCCAACTACCAACCCAAGGGGTTGATTGTCGCTGCAACACCGTCTATTGTCGTTGTCACCACTGTTTTTCCTTTGCTTTTTTGGGATTTTTTCTTTTTTTAAGTACAAGTTTTCACTTATTCCTTTTTATATCAACGGGTCAATCTTCTTTAATGACGTCGTGATTATGGTACTTGTTTGGTAAATTGGCCCGTTTGATCATTATTTTGTTCTTTTTTTTTTATGTTTTTTTCGCGATTTATGTTGTTTCTTGTTTTCTCCTCTCCACTAGTTAGTCAGTTGTGAGATCCCCTACGTCTGTGTGAGTCATTTTCTCTTCTTATTTGGGTTTTGATTTTTGGAGATAGATTGTTGTTCCATTTAGTTCTGATAGTGAGTCGGATTTTTTCTTAGTTTCTTCACTCCATTTGGTTGTCGTGTTCATCTTGAAGGGTGAGACGCGTTGAAGATGGGTGTAAGATACCTTAGTATGGGGTCGTTCTTTTCACCGATAGATCGTTTGAGAAAATCACGTGTCTGCACTTTTGTTAACTCTTCACTTCCTCACGAATGGATTCTAGCAGTTTTTCTCACTGTTTGAAGACTTAGCCTTCAGATGTATTTGTAATGCTGTATTAATTTTATGATCCTTATATTGGCTTCATTTTCTAAAAAAAAAAAAAAACACACACACACAATATTAAAATAATTTCAGCTTTTCATCCCACTATTCAGCCTAAAGATATTAACACCAAAAGACAGAGTCGAAAGCACTACAAAAATCAAGAAAAATTAGTTGTTACCAACAATAAGAAAACCACCAGTCCTGAGTGAAGAACATGTCGGCGACGCCAACCAGTCCTGAGTGAAGAACATGTCGACGACGCCCCAACGAAAACGGTCCCCACAATAGAATAGGGTGGGGTTTTTTTTTTTCGTTTGAATATTATGAATTTTTTGATGGAGGAATCTCATGATACAGATTATAAAGCTAAATCGTGAATGTCACTTACGATTTTAAGTGCTTCACTTCTGCCGTCATCAGACAGTTGTTCCCCTCGTCAGAAAGCTACACTAATGTAACTGGTGGTCACAATTTTATATAATGTGAACTGAGTCACGATTTTATTTAAATTAATTAAAAAAAATAATCAAAACCACCCTGTTTTCATAAACATAAACTTAAAATAAAATAAAGTGTTTATTTTGCATAAAAAGTCATTAAATAACCATGAATAAATATATAATGAGACTAGTTTACTCTGATATTTGTTTATATGATCGGTAATGCATATATCTATCACAAAAAAAAAAAAAAAACGAAAAAATTGTAATGTGATATTTAATTTATGGCTTAGTCTTGTATACATTAGTTGCACCGTGCAACTCAAGTTTATTTTTTAAAAGTTACACAAAATATTACTGAAAAATTACACATTTTATTACTGAAAAATGTATCTTTAATAGTGTAACTTTTCAGTAATAATTTGTGTAACTTTTCATTAATAAATAGTGTAACTGTTTAAAAATATACTTGAGTTGCACGGTGTAACTGGTGCACAAGAGACTTACTCTTAATTTATTTAGATTAATTAATACAAATGACAACTAATTTGAATTTAAAAAATATAGATAACAAATAAAATGGAATCAATAGTGTAAACATTCAATTTTGAAAAATACGAAGCCTGTTTGTATTTCTAAAAAAATAAAATTAGATAATCATTTACGACCAACTTGATCAAATATCTTCTTTTGAAAGCGATCAAATATCTATTTATCACCAGTTGATAGTTCCACCTTGTAATATGATTTAAACATTTGTTTCCAACCAAAACCGTTGTATTAACTTGTTAGAAAAAACATTCTATACGCAACGTATATTCATAATTTAAATATAATTAAATTTTGTATGAAACTGTCTTGTCACATGAAACTTGTATTTATCAATAAAAATTAAAAGTGATAAAATTTTAATAAAAAGTAATAATATTTTTATTAAACGAAGCTATCACTTTTTATTAATAAGTTTTAAAAGTGATACTTTTTATTAATAAGCAAGTTTAATACTATGGGACGAACTCATATAAATTTCTTTTAAATATATTTTTAATAATACTGATAATTTTATTAAAAAATAATTATTTTTACTGCAAAACATTAATTATTTTAATTTAATTAAAAGTATGAATTATGTACCATTATAATGTACAGTACTGTTTTCTAACCAATAACGTTACCTTAACTAATTAGGAAAAACTTCATATAAGCTTTATATACAATTTTTAAATTTATCAACCAATCTCATGATATTCCATAATACTCTCCAACATATTGTATTAAGTTACGTGTAAAAAAGTTGATTCATTTAGTGTGAACGGAGGAGTATATATTTTTTAATAGTAAGAATTATTTTATTGAAAAACTAATTTATTAATATTAATTGAAATAATCACTGTTTGGTACAAAAATAATGCCCTATTTTTAAATAGGTACAAAATTTTTGCACAATAATGTAAACATAAGTTGAATAATAGAGTAATGTTTTTGTATATTGTACCTATTTAAAAATAGTACATTATTTTTATACTAATACGTGAGTGACCCATATTAATTCTTTTTACAGGAAAACATTAATTATTGTAATTTAAAAGTTATGAATTATGTAACATTATCTCCCCATATTTTTCATATATGTAATTTTAGTCTTTTACTTTCTTTCTAAATACATGTCATTTTGATAACATTTCCTCAAATATCTCAATTTTACTCCTATTTATTATTAGCTCAAAGATGAGTAGAATAGCAATAAAGCCAACTAATTTGATGATTTTAATATACACCATCCTTTTGTGGATGGCTCTTAATTCGCCAAGTGGATTTGCTAATTGTGACCCACGATAGATAATATATAGCTTTATAACTATGAGATGCACATTAATTTAGAGTATATTTGCCATAAAAAATAATACCATTAAAAGACTCGACAAATTAACATTTAGATCCGATATTATTAATTTGTAAGAGCAACTCCAACCCTGCGTCATGCGCCAGGGTGGAGATGAATTTTACCTCCAACGCAGCGCTATAATTCAGCGCCACATGAAAATTGTGAACAGTGTCGCGCTGTATTTTTTTTATAATTTTATTTATATAATATTTTGTAATACTTTTAAATTTAAATTGTAATATTTTTTGTGATTTGTTAATTTGTTTAAATTAAACTTATTAAAAGTAAAAAAAAAAAATATGTAGCGCAGAATATGATGCGAACTGTTGGAGATGAATTTCAAATTTTGCGTCACTCTAGTGCGAACTCTGCGCTAGAGTGGCGCAAACAGTTGAAAATGCTCTAACGATATTAATTTGCCATAACTATGAGATGCACATCTAATGATATTATTATATACTTCTATTAATTTTATATTATAAATTTGTTCATAAAAATACTTTGTAATACTTTTAAATTTAAATTGTAATATTTTTTGTGATTTGTTAATTTGTTTAAAATAAACTTATTAAAAGTTAAAAAAAAAATATGTAGCGCAGAATATGATGCGAACTGTTGGAGATGAATTTCAAATTTTACGTCACTCTAGTGCGAACTCTGCGCTAGAGTGGCACAAACAGTTGAAAATGTTCTAACGATATTAATTTGCCATAACTATGAGATGCACATCTAATGATATTATTATATACTTCTATTAATTTTATATTATAAATTTGTTCATAAAAATACTTTCTTATGATATTAATTTTATATTATAAATTTGTTCATAGAAATATTTGCGAATAGTGTATGTGATTCTCACTAGAAATGTAAACTGAACATATATATATATATATATATAGAATCATGTCAATATATTTACATTCATAAATTATGTACTCCAAGCCAATCTTATATCTCTCAATATCACCAAGTTAACCTTATATTTTCTTTAATTCGTTCCCAGAAGAAATCGTACCCAAATCACTCACTCGAGTGAGAAGCACGGTAGCCAAGTGAGCTAGCCCACCTGATTGAATGTCTTTTTAAACTAAATTTTCTAAGTCACACACCTTTGAGATTTTAACTAAAATAAAGTATTGATATAAGACAAAAATTTATATATAAATTTCTACCGTAAAAATATCTATTTTTGAAAAATTCACAGGTCTAAACCGGATCGGGTCAGATTTGAGTTTTTTTTTCAAAATTCGCTCAACTTGTAATTTCAGTTTTTTTCGCTCTCAGGTATGTTACAATTTGGGCACATACATGTTACTTTAAGGCAAAATGTGTTTTACAATCAGACTAAATGTTATTTTCTACACATATTCATTTAATTTTGTAGAAGTAAATATTTTTTGTATGTGTAACACATGTTTGTTCTTAATAAAATGCTCATATAATAACACAAATTGATGAGCAAATATGTGTTACAATTAGAGTAAATGTGTATTACTGCAAATGTATGTTACAATTGGAGTAAATTTGTGTTACTGCAAATGTGTGTTACAATTAGAGTAAATGTGTGTTACTGCAAATGTATGTTACAATTAGAGTAAATGTGTATTACAATTAGGGTAAATGTGTGTTACTGCAAGATCAAATGTGTGTTACTGTATATACAAACATTTATTTATCCTTTGAAAAATATATATTATATTTTATATTACATATATAAGGTGATAATGATGTTAGTACATGAATAACATATTATTAACATAAATCAATAAAGAGAATAAAAAATAAATTAAGTAACACATATTTATTCTTGCAAAAATATATATTTTCTTTATAGTTACTTAAAAAGTACAAAAAAATTAATTTTTTAAGAATTAGTAACACAAGTTTTGCCTAATTGTAACATGTATTTGCCCAAATTGTAACATATCTGGGAGCGAAAAAACCTGGATTTACAAGTTGCACAAATTTTGAAAAAAAAAAAAATCCAAATCCGTCTCCGACCCGGTTTAGACTCGCAAATTTTTAAAAAATGGATATTTCTACACAAATGTTGCTCTTGATATAATCTTAAAATTTTAAATTCTTAAAAATTTATGGGTAACAAATCTACATGATTTTTTAAAATCAAATTTTAGGGGGCGCTTGTTTCAAATTCTTCAATGGTAATGAGAATGAAATTTTATTTTCCTTTTTTACCCTACATATGTTGAATGTATGTTTGTATTTATGGTGGTTATATCAATAGTATTGTGCTCCCATTTTGAAAAAAGTGGACAAAAAATAAATATGTTGATTGTGGTATGGGGGATTGATTGAGGAGGATGATTACAAGGTGAAGAGGGGGTAATCAAATGGGGTGTTGATTACCTTATTTAGGAGAAAAACAATGTTATGCACCTCATTTGATCTCATTAGCTACTATAATTATTACAATTATATCTCAATTTCCATTACCATTGAAGAATTTCCATACCAAGCGCCCCCTTAAAGTTTTTACAATAAGATAACAAATACAATAATTAAACTTTCACAAGGCAATGTTAGCAGGAAAATTAACTTGAAGTTGGTATGTGTCCTCGTATCGAATTTTAAATTATTCATACCAAAAAATCCTCTAAATATACCCCATTTGTTAAACATACCATCAATAAAATTAAAAAACTAACAAATATTACTAAACATACCCCATTCATTCCTATTATATCCTTATTTCATAAAAAAAAATACATTCCCACCTTAATAAAAAAAATCTACTCTTTCTTATTTTGTAAAAATATCTTTAAAAATTGAGTATATTTTGAAAAATATTTTAAAAATTAGCAAAATTTTAAAAAATATATAAATAAATAAATCATTTAACATAATAAAAAATTTCACAAATACTAAAAAAATTATTTGAATTATAAAATAAAATTTAAAATGTGTTAAACTTTAATTAAAAAATACAAATTTGAAAAAATAAACAAAAATTTTAAATAATTAAAAAATGAATCTTCAAAAATAATTTAATCGAGAAGTCTTTGAATAAAATTATTTAAATCTAATTAAAATCTGAAAAAAATTAAATGTATCAAATAAATTTAAAAAATTAAATTAAAAAATCAGTTTAAGAAAATTTAAAAAATCAACAAAAATATTAAATTGTTTCAAAAAATCTTTTTAAAAATAGGCTAAAGCTTAAGGATTTATTTTAAAATTCAATTAAACTTAACAAATGAATAAACTAAAAGTTAATTATATTTTAATTTTTATTTATTTTGAATTAAAATTTGAGCTTTTTAAAAATTAATAACTTAGTTTAACTAATTCTAAGGATTTAATTGAATTTTTAAAATATATTTTAGTTTAACGGGATTATTTGAGTATTTAATTAAGGGGATTATTTTTTAAATATATTTTAGTTGTAATTGGGTGCTTTTTGGCCGCTTAGGCGGCCGCCTATTTTAAAAAAAATTTAAAATAAAATATAAATATAAAATTTGGGCTGTCTAGACCCGAAAATGTCTAGAACTGCCAATTTTGCAGAAATCAGGTCGGCAAGAGCTAGGCGGCCGCCTAGGCCGATTTCTGCATTATTGTCTACCAACCCTCTTATGAAGAGTGAAAATCTAACCTAAAAAAAATAAAATTAGAGACCACATCAAGGATTTATAAAAATACAATTTAGTTAGGTATGTTAGTAAAATATACTATTAAAGTTTAATAGCAATAATTCTTTAGGTGCTCATATCCTCAATCATAGGCACGAAATAATTACTACACAATAAAATTTGGATTGTGGCATATATATATATATATATAATTGTTACTGTTCTTACTTTGAAAAAAGGAGTATACTTAAGTTAAAAAAATAAATTTATGAATGATATTTTTGTAAGCATGTATATGTGAGCAGATAAAATTGTTACTAAGTTACAAATTAATTTATAATTGATAGACCAACGCTATTCTTTTAACATATAAAACGAAGATGATCCAGTTTATGTATATGAAGATGGAAAGAGAAAAGATATTAATTGAAGGGATGTTTGGCAAAATTTATATTAAATATTTTATAAATTCTAATATTTTATAAGTTGTTATAATAGTTTATAAAATACTCCCTCCGTCCAAAAATTATTTTCACACTTTTCTTATTTTGACGTCCCAACTCTTCTTTCACACACCTAAAAAGGAAATTTTTTACACTTACAAAAGTCAAAAGTCAATAAAATACACTTTTTCTTATTTTATTATTTAACTTTACACTTACATACTTATTTTTGCTTAATCTGCGTGCCCGGAACTACTATGAAAGTAGTTCCGGGACGAAGGGAGTATTATTTTTAAGTAGCTTAATAAGTTGTTGAAGTGTTTGACTAATACGATTTATAATTTCTTTGATATTTTATTATATTTAAAAAAATTATTTTCTATTAAAATATTTTTTTTTAATTTTGAGGTAGAGGTTGGGGAGTGGTGGCTGAGTCCGAGGTAAAGTGGGTGGGTGGGTGGGGGTGAAAGTGGTGTGAATAATAAATTAGGACATCTCAATTTTTTTTTGCAACTTATAAAATGTAAAGAGCTTAATTTAAGATCTTATACTTCTTATTTTACCAAACACTCTAAGAAAATTTATCTCTTTAATAATTTATAAATTGTTTTAAAGAGCTTATAAGTTCACCCAAACATCCTGTAAAGATGATTGTAGGTTAAAACTGCACAAAATAAAATATAAAAAGGATGAAATTGTTAAAAATATTGTTTGGTTGCAAGCCTTCTTTTGATTATGTTATAGGTATATACAAATCCAATAACTTGCAATCTAAAGAATTTTGATATTACAATTGTTGAATGACGAACTAAAACGAACTATTGTGGAAGAATTAGCAGAATAAATAACTTAAGGCCAAGGAGCTCGCCTAGAGCTCGCTCAGTTGATTAAGAACCACGTCACCATCTTTGACCAGTCAATACCAAGTGGAAAGAAGAGAGCTCGCCCAGGTAGTTGGTGACACGTCATCATACTCTGACCAAGTGAACACTAAGGAGAAAGAGAGCTCGCAAGGGAGCTCGCCTAGTACCAGAAGCAATGGCCCAATCCTACTACCATCAACACCTCCCGGAGCAACACAAGACAAGGGAGCTCGACCAGTCCGAAGTGAAGCCAATAGCCATGTAGGGTGCTAATAGTGATATAGTAGGGCAAATCAATGTAATTAGAGTGTAATAGTAGACATGATGACAAGTGTTTAGGACACTTGTCAGCATATTAGGCTAAATAAGTCCACTAAGTGCCACCTCATTACATGCAAATCTATAAATAAGGTCATTGTAATACTTTTCTCTCTCTAAGTTCATTATACACACAACATTACTTCTCTTTACTTTCTCTCTCTACAAGAACTCTCTCAAATCATATTTCTTGTTTATTGGTTGGTAGAATTCAGTGTTTAATCAGCTACATAATTAACCCAATTAGCAAATTCTACCAACAACAACACCTTCAAATAAAAAAATTAAATGGACAATTACATATTGGTTTTAAAAAAGTGATTATATTTATAAATTAGTTCACAATATTTGTATAAAAGTATATTTTTTCCTGCACAGAAGTATATTTGTTATGCACATAAGCAATTTATAATTAGGCTCTATTTAGATGGATGGATTTGAAAATGAAGAATTAAAAAAAATGTAGGAATGACGAGGTGATAAAAAACTAAAAACAAATACAACGGGGGGAGGGGTAATTACACAGAAAAAAATTACAATTAATATAAAGATCTTCGCGTCGAGTTAAGGAGACCTCTTCCCGCAAAACAAAAATTCTCTGGTGGTGCTCGTCGGTTGGAATTACGCTTCCAAAGGTACAATGACACTACCTTCAAGTGTTAGACTCCATTTGGATGGACGGATTTAAAAATGAATGTATTTTAAAAAAATGTAGGAATGACGAGGTGATAAGAAATAAAAACAAATACACAGGGGGGAAAAAATTACACTGAAAAAAAATTACAATTAATATAAAAAAATTCGTGTCGAGTCGAGGAGACCTCTTCCCGCAAAATGAAAATTTCCTGGTGGTGCTCGTCGGTTGGAATTATGCTTTCAAAGGTACAACAACACTACCTTCAAGTGTGCAGCACCGCAGGACTTGAAGTTTTGACGAATAATAGAGCACTTTCGAACTGGACAGTACACACTTAGACACTATATGCAGAGAACCAGGGGTGAGAAGAAAGTTCAGAATTTTGTAAATTGAGGAATGCATGAAGACACATATTTATAGGTAAATCTTCACTCATATCGATAAAAGAACGTGTCAGTTGACCATGTTTTCTAAAAATCTGATAAGATTGATGACAATCAATCCATCATATTTCAAATGTTTCCATAATAACTTTTCAATGTTTCCATAAGACGGAGCAAAATTTATGGTAATGGTCAGCTTTTGACCAATCATGACATTTCTTAATTAGGATGCGTACATCACTCAATTTTGAATCATCTCTGAGTCAGCATTCATATTCATTGAATGTAGACTTCGAATTTGTGGCATTTCTGAGTCCACACTCGTATTTAATGAATTTGGACTTTCGGTACTAGGTCAAACCCGCCCACAAACTTTTGAGTATTTAAAAGTTAAATGGTTATTAGGCCAAGGTCCAAAGGCCACTCAAAGGCCAAGTCTACATGCACAAGCACAGTTCAGCTCGACGTGCGTGCGTGCGTCAATTTTGATTGTGAATCAATTAACTATAGTTTGATAAATTTCATTGAATTCTTACTAATATTATGTACATTAATGTTCTCATTTTCCTCAAATTTCAATTGTAATAACTTGATTTCCAATTCAATTTCTCACTTACCAAAAATTGGTTTTGTGAGTATGAGTATACTAACTTCATCTACTCCAAGAGTTGTACGCAGTTGAACCAATTAATTTCAACGCCCTTATTTAATTGGTCAAACATTACTAATTAAATTAGTTAAATATTTAAATTATAAAAAAAATATTTACCATAAAACCAATTTTCTCCAACAATCCCCCACATTAGTGGAAATTGCACTCATAAACATGCAGACACTTTGCCCAGTTCTAAGCGAGACGTTATTACATTTGGACAGGTAGTTTGGAGCTTTGAACCTTCCATAGTCAAACCATTACCGAGTACACCATTGGCCCAGTGGACACAATGCCTTGAACTATTTCTCCTTAGTGTGTACCGAGATAGTAATATTGACACAATAAAATCTCTATACTCTATCTTGCACTCACATTTTTTTGTCGGCCATGGACACCCTTTGGTTTCATAAGTGTATAATATCTGATGATATTTGAAGCGGCATCTCACTTCACACTTAAATAGGTGAAATACCCTTGAGTATCTCGTAATACTCTATCCTCACTAGGATTTAAGATTCATTAAAAGTCTTTAGACTTAGGGTCCGTTTGGTAGCCAAGATGAGAAAAGAGACCAAGACGGGTTGTATGAAATGGTTTAGCAATATGATCAAGATAATTTTTTTATTTATGTTTAGTAGCATGTAAACAAAAGATTACACATGTTTGGTATCCCTATCATTTTCTGTTGTATCCCATCAAATGTGGCCGGAAACTCTAAAATCCGGTCAAATCCAAACTCCACCATTGAGATCGAATTCAAACTCCTCCACTGCTGAAACCGAATCCAAGCTCTACCATTGGCATCGAAAGAGGAATTTTTTTGGGAACACACAAATACAACACACACAGATGAGGAGAGATCAGATCTCAGAGGGTGGGTGGGTCTTTGTCGGTGAAGATTCCATTACAGGAATTCCCATTTTAATCGGTAATGGAAGAATTCATTACTGGAATTCCCATTGAAGTCGATAATGGAGGAATTTTTCATTTTGCCTATTTTTGTCAAGAAGAGATCGAAACTAGGGGGAGGGTGGTAGGAGAAGAAGGGGGCTGAATATCATCATCTTTCTCCATGGAGAGACGAGATCTAGAAAAATCATTACCAGAATTGAGATCTATGGATAGGGAGAAAGGAAAAACAGTTGGGTCTTCTTCAGTCATTTTCATCAGTGATGAAGGAATTTATTACCGGAATTTGTCGGATACCCTAGAAGTCAATGGGTTTTCATAGCTGCCTATTTTCATCGAGAAATTGTATCGGATGGGGGCTCAGATCCATTGTGTGAAGAGCTACAATGTTTCACCTCGGCCATCATTAAATAATTTAATGAACTTTTCTTTTACCCAGGCCTTCATTAAAATATTTCACGGCTACCAAACATTTGAAAAGGTCCTAAACAATTTATTTCAGAAGCTTATCATGGTTATAAAACGGGTCCTTAAACTACATCACCTACAAGTTCTATACTTGGTGCAATGTCCTCTAGTGAATGGTCGAATTACCGAGCATTTCTTCTAACTTTCACAGCTTAGTTTTCCCATTGAACCAAAATCTTGGGATCTCCAATCAGCATCAGGTTACTACTATTTTAGTTTGTTCAGTGGATTTGAGGCACAATCCTTCTGACAGTTTGGACATTTGATCTCGACTTATACTTTTTGTATGGATCCGCTAGATTGTCCTTTGACCTTATATGGTCTATGGATATCACAACACTTGTGATCAATTGTCTAATGGTGTAATATCGTCGATTATGAGCCCTACAAATTGTGGTTTGGCAGTCACAATGTACCATTATAGTAGGCACTGATTTATTCCAACATTGAATGTCTTCAAGGAAATTTTGAAGTCACTCTACTTCTTCACCAGCTTTATTTAAAGTTAAGAACTCAGATTTCATGGTGGATCAAGCTATACATATTTTTTTGTAGATCTTCAGGACACAACAGTTCCTCTTATAGTGAAGACATATCAACTAGTTCAGAATGAATCTTTACTGTCTGAGATCCAGTTGACATCACTATACCCTTCGAGTACAGTTGGATACCTGGTGTACTGTAGCCTAACGTTTAGATTTTACTTTAAGCACCTCAATACTCTTCTCAGAACTTTCCATTTCTTGTTGTTTGAGTTGCTCGTGAATCTACTGAGTTTAGTCACGACACATGCTATATCGAGACGTGTACAATTTGCAATATACATAATGCTCCCAATGACTCTAGCATACTCTTGTTGAGCTACAAATTCACTTTTATTTTTTGTCAAAAAAACATTCACTTCTAAAGATGTTTTAGCCGGTGGATCATCAATGACGTTGAATTTCTTTAACACTTCCTCCACATAATGAGATTGTGTTAAAGATATTTCATTTGATGTCCTACTTATTTTGATTTTTAGAATCATATCTGCTACACCCATGTCTTTTATGTCAAAGTTTCGACCTAACATGTTATTTGTTTTACAAAGAAGGTCATGATCATTGCTCATGATCAACATAAATCCTTTGATGTAATCTTCACATACACACATTTTTCAGATTCGTTGATACAAAAACTATTTGATAACATGGTATTATCAAATTTCAAATGCCACTATTTTGTAGCTTGTTGAAGTCCATACAACGACTTCACAAGTTTGAACACTTTTTTCTCATTTCCAGGTTCAACAAATCCTTAGGTTGATTTATGTAAATTTTTGCATCCCATCATTAAGAAATGTAATTTTAACATCCATTTGGTGAATCTCGAGATTGTACAAAGATGCAATCATGATTAACACCCGAATGAATATAATTCCTGTTACTGAAGATGAACCAGTTTCGTCTTCAACCTCCTCTTGCCAATGCCTTTTGGTTGTGATCTCATCTTCCTTCGTTTTACAAGAAAAATATTTTCTAAAAACATTGTGTTTCTCAATTCTATGAGTGTGTCTTCTGTCATATTAGGAATTTTTTATTTGTGAATCAGAAATCGATAAGTACTACTATTTAACGCATACCCTAAAAATATGTAATCTACAGTTTTAGGTTTGATATTAACTTGTTTGGGTAGTGGCACTTCTACTTTTGTTAAACACTCCCACACTTTGAGGTATTTATACTATGGTTTCCGCCTTGTCCACAATTCATAAGGAATTTTATCCTTATGTGGAATTTTATTTAATATGTGGTTAGTCGACATAACAATTTTCTCCCACATATTTTGCAGCAAATTGGAGCTGATAAGCATTGCATTCATCGGAGCTGATAAGCATTGCCAAACCACAAAAAATATGCATCTTTCTTTTCATGTGGTTTAATGCAATATATCGGAGGATATTTTGGGGTATTGTGAGGCCCGTTTATGAATAAAGTGAATATTTTTGGAAAGTGAATATGATGTAATTTAAAAAAATATTCATTTTATCCATAAACGGACCTCACAATACCTCAAAATATCCTCTGACATATCACATTAAACAACGTGCAAAGAAATGTGCATTTTTTCTGGATTGAAGGAGTATTAGTTTCCTTATGCAAGTATTATTATATTTTCTTACTATTTAATTTATGAAAATCAAAAGTGGCATATTTATATTTAAATTTTAAAATATTATTTAATCAATAAATTATAAGAACAAGAAAAAATTTATATGGGAATGTCTCATGACATGAGATGATATCAATATAAATGTCATTTACTAATAAAAATTTATTATTTAAAAAAATGATAAAATTTTAATAAGAAATAATAATACTTTAAAAAAGTAATAATCACTCTTGATAAAAATATTATTAATTTTAAAAAATAATAATCTTTTATTAATAAATAATCGATCTCATATAATGAAAGATGTCACCCAAGATTTACACTATGACAAAATGTCATAGAGTAAACAACCATTTTAACCTATGAGGAAGTGTCATCATTAATGTTATAATCATGACATAACAATGTAATAATATAAATAATTGATAAGCATTTGGACAGCTTCAATGCCACAAATCATAGATATTATCATGTTAAGGGCAGTATCCACGTGCCGGAATCCTATCCATGAAGCTCAAAATATCTCGTATTGGGCCCCACATCACAACTTGTGTGCACTACCTAAATATCTTGGAAAAAGTTTATTCTATTGCAATTGGAGGTTGAGGTTTAATTTTATCCGTTGGTCCCTAAAATCTTATTTAATTTCAAGTGAATTTGTACCACCAACCAATAAAAGAGGCAAAAATAAAGAATTGTAAATCCAATGACCTCTTGCTTTTTGATTGGAAGACTTGGGACGTGGCTAATTTGGGCCATTCATTTGATCCTTCTAGATTTTGTATCACTTTCTTTTTTGCATCTCAAGTTAGGTAGGTATTATTAACACTTAACCCCCCATGAAAATTTGATATTACAAAAAATTCCTTAAAAAAGATGTATAAAATTTTAGTGTTAAAAATAGATATTGATCAGTCGTTGACTTGTTGTTGATCATTACCGAATTAGATTATTAACAATTTAATCACACACAATCATGTCTAATCTCTTGCTAGGTTAAGTAGTCGATTTACGAAATTAATAATGAAATTATATTAGATAGGAGTATATCAAAACTAAAATGTAACATAAACAAAATATAAATTTCATGACATGTAATTCATAATGATATCATCATTCATAGTATCTGAAATTTTTTTTTTTTTTGATTCGACGGTAACTTTACCTCTTATCTTATTTTTTATTAATATTCTTTTTTCAACATTAATGATTGCATTTTCATTATCTTTGTAGTTTTAACGGAACATTCTCAATCGAAAGAGTTAAACTATCGGGTAAAAGTTACTCCCCCCGTCCACGAAAAATGATCCACGTTACCTTAAATGACCGTCCACAATAAATGGTCTACTTACCTAAAATGAAAAACTTACAATCATTATTTTCATTTTTTATACACATAATCATTTTTACACATCACATCAAATACATTTTTAATAATTAAATATTTTTTTATACTAATACACTCACTTTTACACATCAACATCTACTTTTCTTAATAACCGTGCACAGTAAGGGTAGTCCAATTTTCATGGACGGAGGGAGTACTTGGTAATTATATTGTTTAATGGCTTGGATCAAACTTGATACTATAGTCATCTGTAGGGTGAGAATCATAATTTCCATAACTTAAGGGCATAAATTGCAAAATGTTGACGTGTATCAGAATGCACCAAAAAATAAATGAAAGGCCAAACATGCAAAATAGCTGCAAAGAATTTGAGCCATCAGATGTGATGCTGAGGCGGTTAAAGAATCGCCAATGAAAGGCCACCATAGGATTAAAATTCAAGAACTGGGGTCACCAATTTCAGATATTTTGAGTTGAAAATTGTTTTCCCACTAGGCAAAACTTTTCAGTAAAACAAGGGCATTTGAAGCTGAATTTCAAAATCCACTACAGTTATCATTCTGTGACCCAATTTTCGGAGTACAGTTTGAAGAGAAATGGGAGAGGTTGTGGTGAGCAGTGGATGTGAAATGGAATTAGAAACAGAGAAATCAAGGCATGGTAACATGAAGATAAAATCAGACGGTGGTGGAAGCGCAGCTCCGGCGGCGGCAGAGGGCGATTCTACTGCGGTGCGATGGGAGAGGTTTCTTCCGAAATTGTCGGTGAGAGTGCTGCTAGTAGAAGCTGATGATTCGACTAGGCAGATTATTTCCGCGCTTCTAAGGAAATGTAGCTACAGAGGTTGGTTTGAATTGTGTGGATACTTTTGTTGATCAGCTGATTTTTAGGTTTTAATATATGATATGAGAGATAACCCTTTTTTTATTTTTAATATTGCTGGTTTTGGGGGGAGGGGGGGGTTTAATACTCAATAATTCTCGCTAAGGCATTGAGTTTAGCTTCCACTGTTGAATTAGTGGAGGATGTGGTTTTTCTGTGGTGATTTTAGCTACTTCAATCGTGGGATTTTGCTTGATTGAGCTGTATTCTGTTATGATTTATGTACAAGGAATCATGGTATTGATGGCTACATTTGGGAATTTTTTTCAGAATTTAGTTTGCTGTTTTAAGAGAGTAGGAAATGTAGAATTAGCATGATATTTGTCTATTCTTTCAACCGAATCTGGTAGCATATGGAGAGTTCATTCATTGTATTCGTTCGGTTCGTTATATCTCATACAAAATCAGAATGCACCAATATGATCTTTGAGCTACACTTACAAAATGAAAAATACATAAGCATCCAAAACTAGTGTATTGATATTTCAGTTCCTTGGGCTTGGATTATAATTTTGGTATTTTTTTCAGAATTAAAAGATTCCAACTTGTTTGTCTCCCTGTCTTGGGTTTATTCATAGTAGCTAGGCAATCTTGGTATGGTATGGTATGGTTGGAAGCAGATTTATGTCACGATTTGTAGTCAAGATGCTAGTTTGAATGATTTAGAAACAAAATTTGATAGTAATATTATTTTTCCAGTCGATTAATTTGTTGTTCTTGATTGTTGTTTAATAACTTGACTCCCTTTTCCTTAAGCAGTTGCTGCAGTTGGTGATGGTTTAAAAGCATGGGAGGTACTAAAAGGAAGACCACACAGCATAGATCTTATTCTTACGGAAGTTGAACTGCCATCAATCTCTGGATACGCACTTCTCACTTTAATCATGGAGCATGAAACCTGCAAAAATATTCCCGTCATAAGTATGAAAATAAACATGAACCTATTTCATAATCTTTAATGTGAATTCATATTGCAATTGTTGTAATGCCATTTCTTGGTTTGCAGTGATGTCGCAACAAGACTCAGTGAGTACAGTCTATAAATGCATGCTGAGAGGTGCAACTGACTTTCTTGTCAAGCCTGTCAGAAAAAATGAGCTGAGGAACTTGTGGCAGCATGTCTGGAGGAAACAAGCTGTAACCTCAATTTCTTGAACAATTACTTGTTTTGCTCCCTTTTTCAAGAGCACTATGTAGTATAAAGTTTTGTAAATTGTCTTAAAATCGAACTTGTTTCTGTCCCATGTTTCCAGTCGAGCATAGGTGCTGGCCTCGGACCTCCAGATGATAGTGTAGCTCTAGAAAAAGACGAAACTACTGCTGAAAACAATGCTATTAGTAACCATTCAAGTGGTTACATGTCATCCATTCAGAAAAATAAGGAGGGCGTTGAGAAAGGAAATGACAGTCAGGTATATTCACTTCTGTCCACCTTATCTTTAATTTCATTTTCGTTAAGACCCAAAGCATCTCTATACAAAATTTCGTTGATCTTTTAGTGGATAAATTTACAATTTACTAGTATAATACTCATATAAGGCTGCCCATTTCAACTGCAGAGCTCATGCTCAAAAACTGAGTCAGAAACTGAGGTAAAAGATGTCGAACATGGTCATGATCTCTCACAGCGAAAAACTGGTATATCTGACCCAGATAGTGCTGATATCCCTGCACAGGAAGAATGTCATCAACCAAGTAAAAAAATGTGTGCACTTGATAATGAGATGAGAGGTAATATTTGTTTGGCTTCCTGTGTTTTACTTTTTTCCTTTCATCTTCATAGGTGGCAAAATACTAACAGTTGTGTATCTGTTATTTTTGAAAATAGAATTACAAGCTGTGGCAAATGTAGATGCTGATCTTGCAATTGCACATGAAGACAAGAATTCTGATGTTATTAGAGCAGTTGGTGAAAATGTCGAAAATAATCATTCCCTTGAGAAATCTTCTAAAGAGGCCATTGACTTGATTGGAGCTTTTGATAATCATCTCAAAACCACGCTCGGAACATCTCTATCAAATGTTAATACAAGCATGCTTGACATTTTTCCTCTGCTAGATCTGTCTCTGAGAAGATCTCAACCAAGCAGTTCTGTGAATCTAGTGAATGATGAAATGCCTAGGATGAACCACTCTGATGCATCACCATTTTCTAGGTGAGCTACCATCTTGCCCTTTATTGCTCACTATTCATAAGATTCATCCCTCATAATACTATGCATGAGAGAGAAGGAAATTTTCAGAGTATCATTGTGTATTTAATGAGGAAACAATTATGTTGCAGATACATAAATAAGCCGATGCAGCTCAGTAATCAACAGAAAGACCATCAGAACTCTGAAAAACACAAGGCCCCTGAATATAATCCTGATGCACACGATTTGTACTCTCCTAAACTTGTTCCAATTGAAACAATCCAAACAGGAAAGTCTGAATTTACATTTTCGTACTCTCAGAACAGAGATATATCTCATCCTATTCCTGTTAGAGGTGTAAGATATGAAAATGTTGTTAATGTCCATGGTACAACTCACCACTCAGAATCCATCCCCCAACCGACTCCTTTATATCCATCCGATCATCAACCCCAGAGTTCGCAGCAAAAACATGGCTTTGGGGATCGAAGAATCATTAATTCTGTTGATCAGATGGAAAACAAACAGGGCAATAAATTGGAGGACTTGGAGGTCGTTTCACCTGGAAATGATCAGAGTGGTAATAGCAGTCTCTGCAATGGCAGCATAAGCCATCATCAGAGTTCAGGTTCTGGAAGCAGCAAGATTAATGCTATTCCAGTCATCAAGGCCCCATCAGAGTGTGGCAGTGGTAATGATGAGACCTTCCATATTCACGACGGAGCTCATCGATCGTTACAAAGAGAAGCAGCTCTAACAAAATTCCGTCAGAAGAGGAAAGACAGATGCTTTGACAAGAAGGTACAGTATAACATTGTTTTATTATTTTCTTGAAGACATTGATTTTATTAAAGAATCACAATGTAGAAGAGTATGTTTGGAACACCTCCAATTTTCTTTGAATAATATACGGGTTTGTGAAGGTACAAAAAATGTGTGTAGCCTGGTTATACTGGTTTGATGGCCTTTGTAGCTGAGAATCTCCAAACCAAAGAACATTGTCTTAGATTAGAAGTCCTGTTCAATATTTATCTTCCATTTTTCTACTTAGGCAACAACAACTGATTCCCTAAAATGTTGTGCTTGTTCAAACATTCTAATGGTGAAATTTAAGTAGTCTACTCAGAATTTGTGATGAAATTCTTTGAACCCATTTTTCTCTCTGTCACAGGTGCGATATGAAAGTAGGAAAAAGCTAGCTGAGCAACGACCACGGGTTAAAGGACAATTTGTTCGTCAACCTCAACCAGGAAACTTATCAGTTGGTTAGCTACTCAAAATCCATGGAGCAATTATGTACAAGTTTTGGCAGACACAAGTAGACTGATCACGTAGATTCACTTTCTTTAGTTTTTGTTTAGCTTCATTTATTTGTTATAGCTCGTAGGTTAAGATCAGTCGAATGACTCTAATACTGTTTGTCTGAGTCATCTAGTTACTCTTGTATATTCTTTTCGTTTTCTCATACATCTTAGGAATTTTCTACATGTAGGCAGATGCTGATTTCTCTTTTGTTCAATTCATGTAGATTCGTGTTGTTACTTATAACCCATATCTTAGTAATACTGCTGATGCTGTTTGATATATTTTCTGTGTAATATAAACAGATCAAATTCTTGATGGCCTCTGTTTTTTTAATAATATTATTGTTACTCGTTTTGAAAGAACAATATCTAATCCTAAAGGTTTTGTTCTTAGAATTTGACAGTAATGGCAAGTATACTTTTAAGGCCTGAATGGAGATTTGTCCCGCAAAATTCAAGCTTTACATTTCTCAATTATGATGTTTCTTGCACTTTATGTACCTTTCGAACATTTATGAATTGCCAGAAATTATAGCAGAGGAAAAGCTTGACAGCGTCAGATGATAAATCTATTCCACTAAAATAATAAGGTGTTGTTTCTTTTTTTATTTAAAAAATTTCTAATGTAGGTTTTATAATTTAAAATTTGTTCTAATTTGAGTTTTAAATCTAGTTTTTAGAAGCTTAATATTATATTCCAATAAAAAAACCTATAAAACTTATCCTTTAATATCACCTTAACATTTAATTTACTTCCGTTCCATCCTATACCAATTTACACATTATCTAATCTTCTGAAATAATAGTAATAATCATATAATCATTACTGTTACATTCAATAAATAATTTAACCATAAACGTCTTACACCATAAAATTAAATCATACTACAACCGTTTCTCTATTTACTTTTGTTATTTTCGTCTGTCATTCTAATTACTTTTTTTTTAAATACAATTTTATATTTTCACGTTCTATTCTTGCTTACACATCAATTATACTTTATCTATACAATATTATATATATCATTTTTTCTATTTATCACATTACTTATATTATATTTAAAGCTTTAGTCTTATATGCATCAGGTGTACCGTGTAACTCAAGCTCATTTCGAAAAAGTTACACAAAATATTATTGAAAAATCACACATATTATTACTAAAAACTGTACTTTTAATGGTGTAACTTAATAATTTGTTTAACTTTTCAATAATAAATGATGTAACTTTAAAGTGCACGGTGCACCTAGTGTACAAGAGACTTACTCATATTTATATTATAATTACTTACCTTAATGTGTGTGCCTAACACAAATAGAAGCAAATAGGTGGATAGAAGAAGTATCATACTTAAAAATTTAAAGTAAACACATATTTAAGATTTCTCTAAATTTCAAAAGCCACTAAATTTAAAAAATCAACTATTAAAAATTACTTAAAATTCAAAGGGATTTCTGTAATTATTTTTTTTCTTCAGAATTCAACATTTTAGATAAATTGGGATAGTCAGAAACCTTCCAAGAAAATCAGGTACCAACCCTCCCAATTAAACTTGGTATTGTTAATTTAAGGTTCATATTAAATTTTTTTTTTTGGAAAAACATTTATATATGTTGAGTAGTAGCTAAGTAAAGAGTGTGAAATTGGGATCCAAATTGTGGATTCAATTGGCATGCAAAGTCAAATGCAAGAAGCCAACTGAATTAAAAGAAAAAATCATGGAAGCAAAGAGTGACAAGAAGCCTTATCTCTGCATTGGCGCCCATATATATCAGTCATTTTCAATGGTGCCAAGTGCCAGCTTCCAATCTCCATAGTTGTTTTTCTTTTTCGAAAATAATATTGAACCAGTCTACTTCGCATGGGCTAATCATAATTGGCAATCCCACTACTTTATACATATTCAAATATTTTGGTATATACTCCCCCGTCCCGGAACTACTTTCATAGTAGTCCTGGGCACGCGAATCAAGGAAAAATAAGTATGTGAGTGTAAAGTTAAATAATAAAATAAAAAAAAGTGTATTTTGTCGACTTTTGTGAGTGAAAAAGGTTTTATTTTTAGGTATGTGAAAGAAGAGTTGAGACGTCCAAATAAAAAATGTGTGAAAATAGTTTTGGGACGGAGGGAGTAATAGTTATTCTTCTTATTCAGATTATTAAATGAACCATGTATTACCCAGTTTTGACCAAATTACCAGATCAGATGAGTTTCGTACATTAAAAAATGATAGAGATAGTTTGGAAATGATATATTTTCTAATTATTATTTTAAATTGATATATTATGCAAAAAATACTTTATATTTTTTTTTTCTATTATACAATATTTTTGTATCAATTTAAAAATAGTGATTAAAAAAATGTGATAATTTGAATATTGGAGAAGTTTAATGCAATGATCTCTCTGTCTCTTTCTTTTTAAGATAGTTTGTTGATAACTATTTTATACGTAAGGTTGGGTTACATATAAAATCAACTCGATCACTTCAAGTGCAATTTAGTGAGTGTTTGAAAACTCAATTGCATATATAGAATCAATTATATTTTGAAAATAAATGATTGTGGAGTGTTTGCAAGTGATTTTTTAATCACTTAAATTTTAATTCTTTTAAGCACTTTAAGACCTGCTTTTCAATTATCGGAATTGATTTTAATTAAATTTAAACACTATTAATTTTACTCATTTAATTTCTTGCAACTATCATGCAGTTTTTAGAATTAATTAAAATTACTAAATTTTCAAGCACTACATTCTTATGAGTTTACTTGAAAAATCATTTAAAATCACTTATATAAATTTATGATCACTTGCAATTTTTGAAAAAAATAAATAATAGCATACTTCAATTGTACTATTACTTACACACAACACAATAAAAACAATTTGAACAATTTTAATATAAACAAGTTTACCGTATCTCTCTAAATAATGTTTAATTATTTTTATTATATAATATTAGTATAAATTTATTTTAATGAACCAATACGTTTAAAAAGTACATATAAAATACAAATAAATTTTATGGCAAAACTGATTCACAATATTTTTGTAATATTAAATTATAAATATATTTTTTATAAAAAATCTTATTATATTGATTTGGTGCGGGGTTGGGACCCAAAGCCAAGTTAAATGGCCAAATATTCAACAAAGTAATTTCAGATGATCACAACATTGGGATCATGGGAGAACGAGCTAATTAATTTCGATATATATATATATATATATATATATAAAGATTTTATATATAATAACAATATTTATGCCGTTATTTAAAATGTAACTTTTGGAGATTACTATTCAAGATTCCTAGCTGAGTGGCCCCTCCCTGCATTCAATCAAATCTAGCCTTCCCCTAGTGGCTGGAAAATGGATGTTATAATCACTGCTCTCCATCCCAACATTTTCTTTAAATGTTAAATTGCGCGTATATTAAAAAAAAAAAAAATGTGTGAGTATAAAATTAAATAATAAAATATAAAAAATTATATTTTATTAATTTTTGTGAGTATGAATTGTTTTCTTTTTTTTAGTGTGAAAAAAAGTTGAGACGTTCGTATAAAAAAAGTGTGAAAATTATATTGTGAACGAGGGAGTATTATTATAGTATTTATTATTTTCTAAAACTTAGAGTACGTAGTTCATTAGTCTGTTTGAGAGCTACAACAAAATTAAAGTTGCAAATTGCAACGATAAATGTTATCATCGGGACGACTCTTCTTCTAAGTAGAGATGTTAATCCGGCTGGACTAATAGGGTCGACCCGTTTAACCCTGAAAAATGCAAGGTTAGGGCCATGCTTTTATTGACCCGTTTAAATTTGGGCTTTTTTGACCCGGCCCTATTAGCCCGCGGGCTAAACGGGCTAGCCCACCGGTTAACCGAGCCCGCCCGCTAGCCCGCATAATTTTTTATTTTATATATACATATTAAATAAATAATATAGTTATTATTATTATTATTATTATTAATTGAAGTTATCTTCAATTTCTATTTAGGTGTTATATTAATTCTGAGTATTTATTGTTGACAAGGCGAATTACCGAGAGAATCTCGAGATTATCCCAAGGCTGCGGAGGTCACCGAGGTGAGCGAGAGCTAGGCCACTGGTTCGAGCCAAGGCCAACACAAGAGAGCTCGGCGAGGGAGGTAAGAACCTCGCCCAAGCTCCCAATCAGCCGAGGTCGGCGGCCAGGGGTGCCAAAAGATGGGAAGACGATGGGCGAGCTCCCCCTCTCAAGAGGGAGTTCGCCACATCCGAGGAGAGCATGCCGAGCTCCACCACTGCACCACCCCCAGAAAACCGCACAAGGCAGAAGAGTTCGCCTAGGTAGCTCGCCCGAGGCCGAGACGGAGCTCGCTCGATGCGAAGGTTCAGGGCCGCAAGTGTTTAAATAGGGCATGTAAATGTAGTAGGAGGGGGCTTTGTAAGGGGAGCAGGGTGAGGGATCAAGGCGAGGGTCAGGAACCTTCGCCAAACACCGGAAGCCAAATAGGCTCGTAAGGTGCCACCTCACTCCTGCACACCTATAAATAAGACCCTCTCTTGTAACTATTAAAAAGAAGGTTCTAATAATACACTTTTACTTTCTCTCTCTATATCACCCTCTCAAGAACACTAAGAACACAATTCTTAGATTATTGTTTGATAGGATTAATACGCTATAGCGAGCCACATAACAAACACAATTAGTAAATTCTATCAACAATTTGGCGCTAGAAGGAGGGGGCTTTGAACCAAAAATTTGAGAGTAAGAGATTAGGGTTTGTTTGAAGATTTGAAGATTTGAAGGTGTTGTTGACCAAAGTTCAAGAACACTTGAAGATACACACATATTTCCAGTCCTTGAACGAAAACCTGGATTTTCGGGAAAAAACCCAAATTTCCAGATCCGTAAATTCTGCCAAAAAAGGTTTTCAAACGCACACGTGTACGCGAATAAACCAAATTTTGAATAATTCGTTGCACGTAACGCTAGACGAAAACCCACAAAAAATCACCCTGGCCGGAGACCGTGACCTCGGCGACCTTCGGCGAGCTATCCCCTTCAAAACCCCAAAATGCCTAAGGGACAAACCTCGGCGAACACCCGGAGGTGGAAGGAGGGCAACCTAGACCAGGTTGAGGGGAGACCTCGCGCTGAGCTCCTCAGAAGAACCCTGCTTCGCTACCTCCGCGAGTCGTAGTAACTCAGGAGGATTTAAACCCCGCCCTAGGGACCTCGCCAACGACCCCAACGAGCTCCAGTGCACGATTGCAACCTTGCAAAGGTTGCAACAGAGGCAGCTCGACGAGCTCGCCCTAGTACCTCGGCGAGCTCCAGCCACTGAAGCCAGGTAGTAGACCTGCTCCCTGGCCGACCCAGGGCACCCAGATCCGGGGTCACTATAGCGACCTCCGCCCAAGCTCGTCAACACAGGGAGCGCGCTGGGAAGGCCAAGGTGGTGGAGGAGCCAGCTACTCATGCCGGGCGAGCTTTGGCCTACACCGAGGCATCTGCCACTCACCAATCACTAAGGAGGGAGGTCCTCCAGGGCAGGTTGGGGCCGAGAGGCGAGGAGAACGAACGGACGGCAGCCCCGGCTACATCCCAGAGGGGAGAGTCGGACCTACAACCTCGCAGGTCCGCCCACGACCGACTAAGGAGGCCCGCGACCGATATGTTGGGCCCATATGGCGGGTGCCAATTCCGACCCGTCACGGAGGGGTCACCCCAGAGTGAGGCACCTCGGGGGCGCGCATCCACGAGGCACACGACCTTCGAGCAACCTTCGCCGGAGGTGACCCACGACGACGAGCTGACCACATTAAAAAAGACCGTAGAAATGCTACAACAACAAGTAGCAGCCAAATCTGGCGGGCCTGACGCCACCACTCTCCCCGCATCTCCGTTGGCACCTACTATTCTCCGGGCACCGGTCCAAAAGAAGATCCACTTCCCGGTGATGTCCGCATACGAGGGCAAATCCGACCTGAAGGTCCACCTGGCCAAGTATGCGGACTACATGATCTCAGTAGGTGCCACCGACGCCACTCAGTGCCGGAACTTCCCGCTGACCCTCGGGGACCGAGCTCACCGCTGGTTCTCGTCACTCGCCCCGGGGTCAATCCACTCATTTTGCCAACTCACGCGGGAGTTCTTGGCCCACTTCTCTGGGTTTGGATCCTACCTTACCCAAAAGCACCGCCTCGCCAACATCCATCAAGGCGAAGGTGAGACCGACCAGCAGTACCTGGAGAGATTCGACAAGATACTGCTGGAAGGTGAACTGGTGAGCGAGGACACCAAGATCGTCGCAGTAATGGCGGGCCTAAAAAAAGGTACCGAACTCTGGAAGGAGATGCACCTAGCGTGCCCGAACACCTACACCGAATTTCGCCACAAGGCGGGGGTGTTCGTGGCTATGCAGGAGGCCCTCCAGAAAGAGGTCGGTGCCTCCGAGGAGAGGAAACCCTAAGGGAAGAAGTCTGGGGGCACATACAAGGCTCCCAGGAACTTGAAAGCCTTTGGCGACGGGGATGAGTTCAAAGAAAAGCTCAACCAAGTCCTCACTGTCTCCGTCGACCACGTCTTTACTGCGGTCAAAGACAAAGCCTTGTTGAAAGAGCCGAGGAGAATTCGCCAGGACCGCGCGAAGCTCAACCCCAACAAGTACTGTGCCTACCACCAGTCAATCGGCTACTTCACCAGCGAATGCCGAGACCCCCTCAAACAATTATGGAAATTCTACGAGGATGGGAAGGTGGCCGAGTTCGTAAAAAAGGCACCGGCGAAGAGGCCCAGGTTTGAGAGGAGGGAAGCCTCCGATGACGAAGAAGAGGACGCGGGCCAACGTGGTCCTCAAAATAGGCGAAGGGCACCTCCCCAACCCCAACAGAACTTGGAGCCCACTCGAGAACTCTTAGTTCTCAAAGAAGAGATCGGAGCTGCCGGAGGTCTCCAAGATGGGGGATCCTCCATCTCCAATAGAAAATGGAAGGCCGACATCCGGGCCATAAACCAAGTTCAGGAGGGCAGCTCCAACTCTAGGTCCGTCGCACAACTCACTGATGAGTTGACATTCTCTTCGGCAGACCTGGAAGGGGTACTGACGCCCCACAACGACTAGTTGGTGATTACTGCCAACATCATGAAAGTCCGAGTTCACAGGCTACTTGTGGACACCGGCGCATTCACCAACATACTCTTCAAATCCACCTTGGATGCCTTCGGTGATTTTGAGTCGTATTTAGAACCTAGCAATGCTAGGATAGTGGGGTTCGGAGAAGTTGTAACCGTCCCCCTAGGTAGCATTAGATTGAGCGTCCAACTTGTATCGGCCGAGGACCCGGAACTGAGGCTGACTAGGTTAGTAGATTTCCTAGTTGTCAACTAGCATTCCTCCTACAACGGGTTCCTTGGCCGCCCGTTTATCAATGAATTTAAAGTGGCGTGTTCGACCTACTACTACTGTCTAAAATTCCCAACTCCAAAAGGTACCAGAACCATCAAAGGCGACCAGAAAAAGGCCCGAGAGTATTTACTCCAAATTAAAGATGGCTGAGCCAAGAAAGCCGTGACGCAGGTCCAGGTCCTTGAGGAAGAAATCCAGATTCCGGCGGATGAGCCGAACATCCTAGACATCATCTCAACAGAAATTGAGTTGATGGAGGTACGCGACTCGCTGAAATCAGTGATGGAAATCGACCAAGTCCCTGAACCTGCGCAGGACACTCATCCGACACCAATGGAGGGAGTGGAGGAATCCCAGAATAATAACCAAGTGCAGGGACCTGGGCAAAGCTCACATCCTACACCCATAGAGGTAGACCAGGAAGCCCAGGGTAGGGGACCTGCGGGAGGTCAAGAACTAGCACGAATGGATGTTGATCCAGCTCCCCAGGTTGCAGAACCTCTCCGAGCTGGCGAAACCCCGGAGGTCCTAATAGTTGACGGACCTATCCAGGTTGAAAGCCCGGCAGATGATCTCGAACCACGCCTAGGTCATGAACCTGCGCAGATGTCACAAGAAGAGTGGGATAAGTTCATTAGCGACCCCAGGTGGAAAAACCAAAAAAGGAAGGCTACCCCCATGGAAGAACTAACAGCTCTCCCGGTGGACCTGGAAAGGGACCTGGAACTCTTTATAGGTTCCGAGTTACCTGAACCGTACCGGTCGAGGATGGAGCTATTTTTAATATCCAACTTGGACGTGTTTGCTTGGTCCCATGAAGACATGACGGGAATCCCGTTGGAACATGCATGTCACCGACTTAATATAGATCTGACGAGGAGACATGTCCGCCAGAAACGAAGGAAGTATGGACCAGACAAGTATGTGGCCCTAACCATCGAAGTGGGAAAGCTGTTAGATAACAAATTGATCAAGGAAGCCTTGTGTCCGCAGTGGGTCGCGAACCCTGTCCTGGTGAAGAAGCACAACGGGATGTGGAGACTATGCATTGACTTCACGGACCTGAACAAGGCATGCCCGAAGGACAACTTCCCACTACCCCACATTGATCAGCTTGTAGATAGCACAGCGGGTCACGAGATGATGACATTCATGGACGCTTTTACGGGCTATCACCAGATAGCATTGCACCCAGACGATCAGGAACATACGGCATTCTACACCAACAAAAACATGTACTGCTGGGAAAGGATGCCGTTTGGACTTATCAATGCCGGAGCAACCTACCAAAGGTTGGTGAATAAAATGTTCGATCAACACATCGGCGAGTCCATGGAAGTGTACGTGGATGACATAGTTGTCAAGAGTTTGAGAAAGGAGGATCACCTTGACCACCTAAAACAGACCTTCGACATACTACGTCATTACAACATGAAGCTAAATCCTAAGAAGACCAACTTCGGCGTACACTCAGGAAAGTTCTTAGGTCACCTGGTGAGCCAGCGAGGGATAGAGGTCAACCCAGCGCAGGTCCAATGCATAATCAAGATGGGCGTCCCTGACTGGCGGCTTTGAACAGGTTCATCTCCAGTCTGGTGACCGAAATTGTCCATTCTTCGAGGCGATCAAGGCAAACACACGAAGGTACAAAGAGGCGGCTAAAGCCAACAAACTCCACCTCAAAAACCACTTCGTGTGGACGAGCGAATGCCAGAGAGCCTTCGAAGATATCAAAGCATACCTGGCAGATACGCAGGTCCTTTCAAAGCCGATACCCGGGGAGAAGTTGTACCTCTACCTTGCTGCGTCGGAAGTTGCCATTAGCTCTGTCCTGGTTCGAGAAGAGGCGAAAACACACCTACCAGTGTACTATGTAAGCCAAGTCTTACACGAAGCTGAGTTGCAGTATACCCCAACGGAGAAACTAGCCTATGCACTGGTGATGAGTGTTAGAAAATTGAGACCCCACTTCTTCGACCACCCGGTAGAGGTGCTGACGATGTTCCCACTACGTCAAATATTACAAATCCCAGACACTGCTGGGCACTTGCTGAAATGGTCACTAGAAGTTAGCCAATACGGTATAACCTACGCACCCCGAACAACGATCAAGGGACAAGCTCTCGCCGAATTTATCGTCGAGCTAACTTTCCCACAAGATCTGACGAGGGGGCGTATAACTCCGTGGCACCTCTACGTTGACGGGTCATTGACTAGCACAGCGGCAGGCGCTGGCGTAGTTCTGATAAGCCCAGACAGACAAGTCTTCACCTCCACAATCCGGTTCGACTTTCGAGCAACCAACAATGAGGTGGAGTACGAAGCTTTGATAGCCGGACTTAGGTTATCATTAGCTGTGGGGGCAACCAATCTTCAAGTTTTCGGAGATTTCCAACTAATAATATCCCAAGTCCGGGGGGAGTACGAGGCAAAAGATCAGCAGATGATGACCTACCAGAAGATAGCCGCGCCGCGGCTGGAAAACACGCAAGCAGACGCCCTAGCCCGACTAGCTACCAGCAACGGCGAAGTCGAGGTCACGGAGGTTGTAGTCACCAAACTAAAGAACCCCTCGACGTTCGATTACAAAGTAAATCAAACTTCGAGTGGGGGGCAGGAAGATGCCAAAGATTGGTGCATTCCGATTCAAAAATATTTAATGGACGGAATGACCCCCGAAGACACCTGGGAAGCTAACCGGCTAGTGAAGCAAGCTGCCAGATATACGCTGCTGGATGGCCAACTCTACAAACGTGGATTCTCTCTACCTCTGCTCAAATGCCTATCTAAGAAGCAAGGGTTCGAGGTGTTACAAGAAATTCACGAAGGAATTTGCGGAAGTCACGCTGGGGGGCAAGCCTTGGCATACAAGACGATTAGACAAGGGTACTATTGGCCCACTCTTCGTAAAGATGCCATTTGCTTCGCGCGAAGGTACCAAAAATGTCAACTTTTCGCACCTAATATCCACTCCCCAGCCAACCAACTCAAGTCGATCTTCAGCCCATGACCTTTTGCAAAATGGAGTATCGACCTGATAGGCCCATTTCCACCTGGCAGGGGCGGTGTAAAGTTTGATGTCGTAGCAGTAGACTACTACACTAAGAAGGCTGAAGCCGAAGCACTTACAACAATAACACAAGAAAGAATGATCGACTTCATATGGAAGAACCTGATCTGCCGGTTCAGACTTCCACAATCGATCATCACTGACAATGGAAGGCAGTTCGACGGCCAAAAGTTGAGAGACTTCTGCAGTTTGTGGAACATCAAGAAACACAACTCAACTCCGTACCATCCACAGTCGAACGGCCAGGTCGAGGCGGTTAATTAAATTTTAAAGCACACATTGAAGCTCCGCCTCGAAGATAAGAAAGGTAGCTGGGCAGACAAACTCCCGGAGGTCCTATGGTCTTACAGAACATCATACCGAGCCAGTATCGGAGAGACCCCGTTTGCCTTAGCCTTCGGAACTGAAGCGGTAGTACCAGTCGAGGTCCAGAATAAGACTTGGAAGGTGGTGGGTTTTGACGAAGAAAAGAATGACGAAGCCTTGGCGATAGAAAAAGACCTGATCGAAGAGACCAGAGCTTCGTCGGAAATGAAAAATGCCACCTACAAGCGTAGAGCAGAAAAGTACTACAACTCCCAGGTCCGCGATCGAAGGTTCAAAGTTGGGGACCTAGTGCTGAAAAAGAAATTGATGGCCCCACCGGGTGTATTCGGGTCAAACTGGGAAGGGCCGTTCCGGGTCACTACAGCCTGGGCAAACGACACTTATGACCTCGAAGACGCAGAAGGCAAAGCCTCGTGGAGTGCGGCGCATTTAAAAAAATTCTATCAATAGTTCGAGATCTTGTAATAGACTAGCCGAAGGTTTACATCAAAAGTATTGATAGCAACCGATGTAAATTACGTTGCTATAAGAAGTTAGAAAATTTTGTGAATTCAGTAAGATTTCCCAACTGTCCGAACCTCTGTAGCTCGCCAACTATGCGAGCTACTGTAGGTCGCCCACTGGTCGAAGGAGCTCACCCACTGTAGCTCGCCAAGTGCTTGAAACCTCGTAATGCGCAAGGACCAAGGTCCCAAACGTTATAACTAAAGTGCTCGAAGGCAAAGGCCAAAGTGCCCAAGGTCGCGAAGGTGCCCTTCCTAAAGGGTCACCAAGCACCAGCTGCCTCAAGTTAGAAAAATTCATAAAAAAGACGTCAAAACGTCTAAGGCGAGGTTTGTGAAACCCGACTGCCCAATGTGAATTAAACAAAGTACAACTCGCGACCCTAAGTGGTTTAAGACGAGCGATTCGCGACCCTAAGCGGTGTAAGACGAAGAATATGTACTAACTAAACGGAGGTACAATTCGTAGTCCCAAGCAACGTAAAACGAACGATTCACTTCTCCAAAGTAGTGTAAGACGAACATCTAAGTACCCAAAAAATATATGAACGAGCTAATTAAAATTATAACGTAAAGCGCGAAAACGTAAGTACACAGAGTTAGAACAAAAGCTCGATCTTCATTCAAAAAATACTTGGGAAATTTTCAAGCAAAAAATGATGCTTGAAAAAATCCTAAGTATAAGTAGTGTTGCTCGCCACAAAGGTCGGCCAGCTGACCATCTCTGAAATACAAAAAGCTCATTCTGGGCGAGCTACACATGCCCGACGAGCTATGACTACTTAAACAAAAAGCAAAAACTACAAAAATGGAGCTATTTCTGGGCGAGCTACAACTACTTGCAAAAATCAGAAACTACAAAAGCTAATCTAGAAAAGCGATTAAAGAGCTCAAGTCTCTGGAGCAGCGGGGGTGGCAGGGACATCGGCAGGGACCTCGGCGGAGTCGGTGGCGACATGGCCAGCTGGAGGGGAAAGCTCGGGCAACATAGTGATGTTGCCCGTGAGCCCGCTGGTGTCAAACCCAGATGTATCCAGCATCGCGTCCCCGCAAGCTTCCTGGAGTTGCGCAATAGTGGGGGGAGTTTGTTCCTCCTAGGCGGCGCCCTCCCCCTCGGCGGTGACCTCCTCCTCGTTGGCAGCGCCCAACTCCGGGACTGGGACTGTATTGATGATCTTGAAGCGAGCTGGGACAAAGTCGAGGGGCACCCCGAGCTCTAGTAGGTCGTCAATGTCCAATTCTGTGTCGTCAGGGAAAGGGACCCTGTCCAAGCAGTCTTTAAAATCTTCTACAACTGTCTTTAGCTCGTCGTTGTGGTGAGCTCGCGCCCACCAAATGGCCCGGATCACCTCGGCGTAGCATTGGACAATGCCCCAGTCCGAGGCCTCGGCCTTTGCAGCCACCAAATCGGCCGAGGAAGAGGCATCATTGCGGAGCTCGGCGACCTCATTGATCTTCGCCGAGAGCTCAGCCCTCAACCTCGCGCACTCCTCGTCGGTGCTCCGGGTCAAACCTCGCTGCAATTGCAGCTCCTCCTTGGTCACCCCATGCTCGCCGACCTCCCTGGCGAGCTTCTCAGCAAGCTCATCTTCCTTGGCCTTGAGCCGAGCATCGATATTCTTCTGGAAGGAGGCGAGCTGCCTTTGGAGTTGGAAGGAGTTGTCCAGGGCACTACGCTCGGACTCCAGAGCCGCGGCCGCTCTCCCCTCGGCGAGCTCCAGTGCCTTCTTCAATTTGTCGGCCTTTTCCGCCATCACCAAGTAGGCCTCATTCCTCTTTTGGTGACCTTCCTCCAACTGGGCGACCTGCTCCATCGCCTTATGGTTCGCGAGCAGCAATCCGCTCGCGTAGTGCGCCGAGAGCAGGAGGTTCTCGGTCAGGTTTTGGCCATTGATGGTCGCCACCTGAGGAGTGGACCAGAACCTCGGCGTCTCACTCATCGTATTCTGAACTAAGCCCAGGGGAAGGCTACGCATCGAGGTTAAGGAGCGGGATCGCTCGTATGCGTGAATGGCCTCGTGCCGGTTCGGGTGAGCAATGAGAGCATAGCTGCGAAGTCAAAATAGTTAGAGTAAAAAATGATGAACGAAAGAAAAATGGTGAAATGAGAAACTAAGAGGGCGAGCTACTCACTGAGCTCGCTCGGGGTCCCAGCCCAGGAGTGTATCATCCGTAGCCTGGACGCCGAAAGGAGATGGGGAAGGCGGCGACCTCTGGAGAGGTGCAACCGGCGGGGGGGCAGTTGAATGGGCGGATCCACCCTGCGCCGACCTAGTGTCAGCTCGTTCGGCGTGTTAGGATCCCTTATCATCGCAAAGGCCCGAGCGAGCTCTCTTGCGAGCTACTGCATCGTCGTCCCCCACTCGGGACCCGTCTCCACGGTGGAGGCCCCTTTTGGACTGATAGGAAACTCGCCCGGGCATAGACCCACCTCGCCCTCCTCTCTTGCCACCTCGCACGGTTTCTGCTGCCTTGGTTTTTGCGGGGGCTTTTACTTGTTCCTTTTGGGCCCCGGACCCATTCACCTCGCCCTTCTTCTAGGCGAGCTCGGGAGCTCGGCTTTTTTACTCGTGTCCAACGCGAGCAACGAGGGCGGGGTAAGTTTATTTGGGCGAGGTGGACCTATGGCGAAACTGCGAGCTAGGATTGCGTAGGCCGGGGGGATTTCAACTGTAGGGAAGGAGACCCGACTACCATCTGCAAAAATAAAGACGAATGATTAGTACATCGGGCGAGCTACCCTCCCCTACGGGCGAGCTTCGAAGAGTTATAAACCTGGAAGCTCAGGACCGCGGACTGTAAGGTGGTGTGGCAGCGTGTGGAGCCCGGCGAGCCTCAGGCAGTGATGTTGAGTAAGGTGGGCGGTCTCTCGATCCTTTTAGCTCCTCAGATGGCAGACAGCTCGCACCACGTCGAACTCAACTGATATCTCGGGCTTCCTGCGGCTCGAGGTGTGGTGCTTCGAACCTGCAAAGGAAAGAAAATTAGATTAGTAAATCTAATTCAACCCACGCACACCAAGTAGGCGACCTACTGCTAGCCTCCCCATATTCATCGGGGGTGGGAATTCGCTGTCCTCGCCCGGAGTAGCTCTTGGAAGCTCGCCAGTCTCCACCCATGAAGACAAACTGTTGTTTCCAGTCGTGAACTTTATTTGGAAGGATCCCCAAGAACTTCTCCCCCGGACGAGCTTTGAGGTAGTAATACCCCTTGCCATCCTTCACCTGCCGAGTCATGGCGAATAGCTCGTTGAGATCGGCAGTAGTCAGTCTGTTCTCGAACCCCTCTAGTCTGAAGATGGCCAACGCCGCCAACAAACTGCTCCAGGCATTGGGGGTGAGCTGGGTGATGGCGAGATTGTTGTCGTATAAGAATTGGCATATAATCGGATGTAGGGGCAGAGTAAGCCCAGCCTCGAGCTTGTGTACATTGATGGTCGTCAACCCCGCTGGAGGTGCATCAGCTCGCTCGTCCTTCTCCAGAGCGTACAAGGAGATGTCGAGCAGGATCCGGTACCTCGTTCGAAACGCAGGAATCTGGAACTCATTGATAACACTTTGGATGTCGCTTGCTTTGTATTCGGACTTGTTCGCTGCATCCCGATAAGCTCGCTCATGACAGGGGAAGCTCACCACGTGTTCGGCAACGTACTCTTCCAGACGAAGGGATGGACGACCTCGGCGGGGACCTCGCACTCGACCAACTGGGGCTCAGGGAAGCCAATTGAGCGAAACCATTCAATCGTGACCTCTTCGAGGTCACCTTGGTGCTCGCCTACCTCGGCGACCTCCTCGCCGGCGCTGGTGACCTCCCCGGGAACCTCGGCAATCTCTTCGTCATCAGTCAAAGCCTCATTAGGTGGTGGAGCATGTTCTTGCCAAAGCTCGCGGAGGTACGACTCGTCACTCTGACCGGAATTGGTGGCTCTCTCCCCCGGGTCGGATCGGACCTCGTCGGAGAGCTCGCCGCAATGAGGGCAAGCTACCGAGTGAGCCTCGAACCCAGATTCGATGACGATGGGGGTCATCTGTGGAATGGACCCACTATTCGTCATGGGCCTTTTCTCGGGATTTTGGTTCGAAATAGTTCCTCTTGATGATCGTGTTGACATGTCTTGGGCAAAGTTCAAAAGGTTTCAAAAATAGTCCAATGTCCTCGGTCATCGGAGTTACGGAATAAAAATGATCGAAGGAATCCGGGAGTTACCGGAAGTGTTCGGAGTTGCCGAGAACTCAGGGATTGGAAAGAAGAACAAAGAAAATCTGCAAAAGAAAGAACGAAAGTGGAAAAGAACCGGATTCTACCTTGAAAAGCCTTCGAAAATCCGTTGAACTCAAGAAAAACACGATCGCCGGAAAAATGTCTGAGAATTCAGAATCGTGAAAGTGAGAAATGATTTTGGTTTCTCCTATTTATAGGTAAGGGGGCGAGCTCGGATATCCAGAGAGTGTAGGGACCAATCTGCAAGGAATTTGAAAGTTCACCATGATGGGCGCGGGAAACGACGCCTAAAAAGGCATGCACGATGCCTTGATTCCCGCACCACGTCTGCCGAGCAACCGCCACGATGGAGCTCGCCCACTAGCTTTGCACCTGCCCAAATGTAGCTCGCCAATGCCCGAGTCCTCGTCCACGGAGACAAATCAGCTCGCCCACACATTAGGTAAATCATGATGTGCACGAGCTGGGGGGCAAATGTTGACAAGGCGAATTACCGAGAGAATCTCGAGATTATCCCAAGGCTGCGGAGGTCGCCGAGGTGAGCGAGAGCTAGGCCACTGGTTCGAGCCAAGGCCAACACAAGAGAGCTCGACGAGGGAGGTAAGAATCTCGCCCAAGCTCCCAATCAGCCGAGGTCGGCGGCCAGGGGTGCCAAAAGATGGGAAGACGATGGGCGAGCTCCCCCTCTCAAGAGGGAGTTCGCCCCATCCTAGGAGAGCATGCCGAGCTCCACCACTGCACCACCCCCAGAAAACCGCACAAGACAGAAGAGTTCGCCTAGGTAGCTCGCCCGAGGCCGAGACGGAGCTCGCTCGATGCGAAGGTTCAGGGCCGCAAGTGTTTAAATAGGGCATGTAAATGTAGTAGAAGGGGGCTTTGTAAGGGGAGCAGGGTGAGGGATCAAGGCGAGGGTCAGGAACCTTCGCCAAACACCGGAAGCCAAATAGGCTCGTAAGGTGCCACCTCACTCCTGCACACCTATAAATAAGACCTCTCTTGTAACTATTAAAAAGAAGGTTCTAATAATACACTTTTACTTTCTCTCTCTAAACTCTCCACTTTCTCTCTCTATATCACCCTCTCAAGAACACTAAGAACACAATTCTTAGATTATTATTTGATAGGATTAATACGCTATAGCGAGCCACATAACAAACACGATTAGTAAATTCTATCAACATTTATATTTGAACTTTTATATACCAATGAACTTTTAAGTGTTTAAGTGTTAATGTTTGAAATTTTGTAATTATGTTAAATTATTTTAATTAATATTAATGAAATTATGGACAATGTTTAGGTTCTAGTTTAAATATTAACATTTATGATAATTATTTTAGATTATGTTTTAAAATTTAGATTTTTTTACATAGCCCGTTTATGACCTGTTTAGCCCGAGGACAACTAGGGTTAGTGTTAGGTCTCAAATATTAGAAGACCGTTAAGAATGAACTGGATAAGGCCCTAACCCGTTTAGCCCGAAGCCCGTTAGGACTGACCCTATATGGTTAGGGCTAGCCCGTTTAACATCTCTACTTCTAAGGGTGTGCATACTTCTATAAGTTAATTACGTAGAGTTTTTTTCTATCTTATTTTAAGAAGATTAAAACTAATTTCTTGCGGTTTAATTTTATTTATATATTTTTTTATCCTTTTATAAAATTTTCATATAATTTGAGTATACGAATCAAAATAATTATTAAAATAATAATTATAATACAAATAATATAATAAAAAAAAAGAAAAAATAGGATATTAAAATAAAAAATAACAAGAATGTGACCTGAAAAGTAAAATGATAAATTTATAGAGGGACAAATAAAAAAAAAATTGATATATAAAATTATGGAAGAGATACGCAATTGAAAGTTCTAAAAATCGATAAAAAAATTAGATTTTCAATGTTTTATTCTTTGGACTAGGTAAATAGACTTTGTACTTTTCAAAATTGAGTAGATATTGTGTGAAAATAGTTCATGATAAATTTATCATAAAATTATCTTATTGTATTAAATATCTGGTTAAGTGTATCAAAATATTTATCAGGTACTGTATCAAAAGTTGAAGTCAATATATAAATTTTATTGACCTCAATTTTTGATACACCAAATAAAATATTTGATACTTTAAAACTTGTTCATAATAAACTTATCATGAACCATTTTTATACAATACTTTCCCTTCAAAATTTAATCTAGATGACCACTTAAATACACTATTTGATGATAGTTAAAGTTTATAAAATTTGATTCCGATCGATTTGATCTTTTAAAAAAAAAAATCGATTGAATTCAGTAACCAAAATCAACTAGTGTATGCTCATAAAATCGACTAAATGTGCTCTAAAGTGAGCTTGATTAGTTTGGATTTAAGTGCATTTACTAGGCTACTAGCTTGCTTGAAAAAGAAAACTTAGAGGACGCTTGTTTCAATTTCCTCAATGGTAATGCGAATGAAATTTTATTTTTTTTCTTTACCCTTACATATATTTAATAAGAGTTTATGTTCATGATGGTTACATCATTAATGTTGTGCTCCTATTTTGGAATAAGTATACAAAAAAGAAAGTTGTTGATTGTTGTAGGGGATTAATTGAGGAGGATGATTATAGGATGAGATGATGGTAATCAAATGGGGGTAATGATTACCTTATTTAGGAGGAAAATCAATGTTTTGGTCTCATTACCTACTATAATTACTATATATATATATATATATATATATCCCCACTCCAATTACCATTGAGAAATTTTATACCAAGCACCCCTTAATTTAGTCTATTATTTTTGAACCTTAATTAACATAAATTAAGGCCACAATCCTTTGTGTATTTACATATATACATATGCAACCAGGTGAGTTAGCTCACCTGGCCACCAAGTTATAAGGTTGACTTGGAGACTTGAAATGTAAGGAGACCTGGTGAATTAACTTTTAACTACTAACAACTAATACTTATCGAAAAAAAACATATATAAATATGCAAAATTCCAAAATGACAGAAATTCACGACTACATGAGACATCAACTAATGCTCACCTGAACCCTAGAAAACATCTTTATTAGAAAAGGAAGGAAAAAAATCCCTAGAAAATACTCCCTCCGTCCACGTTAAATGGTTCACGTTGCTTTAAATGTTGTCCACAATAAATGGTCTACCTACCTAAAATGAAAAACTTAAAATCATTATGTTCATTTTTTATATACATATACTCACTTTTACACATCACATCAAGTACTTTTTTAATAATTAAATATTTTTTTATACTAATACACTTACTTTTACACATCAACATCTACTTTTCTTAATAACCGTGCACAACAATGGTAGTCCAATTTTCATGGACGGAAGGAGTACCTTTTTTTCTTGACCCAAAAGTAAAGGCGCAATGGGACATATATCTTGGCCCTAGTGTCGCCCATATAAGTCTTATATATCAAGATTCTTTATTTCTTGCTTTAATTTTACACTTATTTTCCAACTTAATCATTGCACTTACTCAAATCAGACATATATTTGGAGATTAATCACTGTTTCACAGTTGCATGCTTTCTCACTTGACTATAATGGATGGCAAAAGGCTATTGCCATTGAGTTTATGGCTACTTCTCTATCTCTTACCACTTGAAAAAGTGATTAAACAACTTTTCTTCCCAATAATTCTTAAAGCTGTTCCATAAGATTCCTACCTCTCTTAAATTCAAGAGGATTTATCTTCAAGATATACTTTTTAATAAGTATATGCATGATAAAGTGAAATGATGGGTGCATATTCATGAATCATGATCTTGAATGTTGCTTCTAGCTAGGGCTATACTAATTTAGTGTTCTTGTAAAGAGGATTTTATCAATGCATGGTTTATTTGGTTACTTGTTATGTTTGACAATCTTGATTGCAATCTAGGAATTTATTGAATGTGTGCAGAAGAGTGAAATCGCGATGCAAATGATGCGTCGAAAGTCATGAAAATCTAAAAGACACTGACTCAAATTGACCAAAAGAGTATTGATGCCGTATTCTCCAGATAAAAAGTATATCAAAAAATATTTTTTGATAAAATTATAAAATGGTTCATAAAATTAACACTAATTATAAATTTAATTATGTGCAGGAAAAAAAATTAGACTTTTGTGCATAAAAGAATTATTTCTAAATTATACTTAAGTGCAAATATTGTGAACCAATTTGTAACTATAAGTTACTTTTTTTTTTCAACCAATATATAAATGCCCCAATAATTTTTTGTGAAATGTAAACAACAAATACATTTTTTTTTTACGAAAAATATTTAGTTTTATTGAATAATTTTTTTTTTTCATGAATTTCTTCTCGAGCTTCCAGTTAATTTTGCAATTTTAAATTTTGGACCTTCTGAATTGTATAAGTATTAATTCTTGCAAATAAAAAAAGTGACAAACACTTGAATAAATTAGGTTCACATATTTGAAATTTTGCAAACTCCATAAATCTTACCCAATATATTTAAATGAATCTTTTATAAATATTTCTATTAGACTTATTCTATGAATAAGTAAATTCATGTGAACCAAGTTTGCACAAGAGTTGCTCCAGATAATAATTTTCATGGTTAGATAACAATCTAAATCGTTATTATATTTTGATATCTCTACTCTTAGGTGGGGCATTTACAGCAGTTACCCCCACAATTTGAACTGCTAGTCAGCCAAATTATTGCTGCTTTTTTTGCATCTATATTAACCCCCACCATTTCAACTTCTCCCTTTCCTTAAAGCACACCAAAACTCAAACCTCTCTCTCTCTTCAAATGTCTAAAATCACAGAAAAATCACCCAAACACTGCGCTGACAAAGAGACCATAAATTTCAAGAAATTCAACAAGAAGCTCTGGTTCTACTTCTCCACATTACTCCTCTCAATCCTCTCTCTCATCTTCCTTGTTTGGCTCATCCTCCACCCCACAAAGCCACAATTCTCTCTCAAAGAAGCTGATCTCAATCAGCTCAACCTCGCAGGCCCATCTCTCCTCAACTCCTCCATTCAGCTCACTCTCCTATCCATCAATCCAAACAAGAAAGTCGGCATCTACTACGACGAGTTCCTGCTTTATGCCTCCTACAAAGGCCAGAAGATCACCCCTGAAACTTCCATATCCCCATTCTATCAAGAACAACAAGAGACCAACCTCCTAAGCGCCTCCTTGGTCGGGAACCAGCAGCCAGTCGCCCCGTCTTTCGCCTACGAAGTGCAGCGAGATCAGGGCACCGGAAGAATGGCCTTGAGTTTCAAAGTCCTGGGGAGGCTGAGGTGGAAAGTGGGCACTTGGGTTTCAGGGAGGTATAGATTTGTTGTCAATTGTATTACCATTATGCCACTTGCCAATATACCCTCGCCTCCTCTGCGCTCCAAGCAAGGCTCACAATGTTCTACTACAATTTGAAGACAGAGAGAGAGAGAACTCATGCAAGAAATTTGATGGTATGTATGTAATAAGCTTCTCCTCCTTATTGTGAATGTAAATTAGAGATGCATATACAATGGAAATGAAAAGTTTTTATGCAGTTGATTATGATTGGTCTTCTTCTTTTGCATTTTTATTTTTTATTGTAGAAATTGAAGAAATGTTTTTGTGGACTATAAAAGGATGGTTTGATTGTGTTTTCAGCCTTAGAAAAGGTGAAAAGGAAAGATAAAAAAGGTGGGAAATGTATTTATTACAGCTTTCTTGTTTGAGGAATCTATACAATAAATCTCTTTAGTTATATTGGGAGTGCTTTAATCAACTTCTTATGGCCCCTCCATTGTCGCTAAACTAATCACTGAATATACGACGCTATATTTGTGAGATCTTACAATCGATGAGGTATTAAGAATAATTGAATATACCACTCTCTTCTTCAAAGTATCATTGTTCAGTATATAAAATGACACTGTAGAGATTTCGAGAAGAAAAATATATAAAATCAAATGTTTTTAAACAGTGCACTTTATGCGACATAATGATATTTGAACAGGAAAATTCAATTTATTGGAGACCTACTTTTATCATGATTAGATTATATGTTTGTCGGTTTGTGTATGGGATGTTATGCAATATTCTTTTGTGAATTAATAGTGAGGTCGATCATAGGTGAGCATGCACCAACTAGCAAATGGATATATTGGCTTTCACTCCACTTCTTATAGAATGATTTTGATTCAACACGTAATTCCTTTTAATTTTAGGTTAGTATGATATGAGAGAGTTTGGAAAGAAATTCAATCTACACTTGGAAAAGAAAATATATATGGTTAAATTTTAAATAAATGCTAAAACCACATTTGAATTATCACACAATTAATGAAATATATTTCAGCCAACACAGAAAGATTCAAAAGTCTCTGGTTCGTCTTTGAGTTCCATGCACTCCCTCTGTCTCAAAAAAAAATCTTCACATCTCATATATTTTTGAATTATAAAAAAAAAAAAAAAAGGTGTGAAAACTATTCCAATGACCGAAATACCATTTAAGAATGAATATCTCCGTAAAGTCTTTCAATATTTCAAAAAGGTGCAAATAGAAAATATGGTAATCTTGTCTTGGGATGCGTAGTTATGAGGGACCATGAGACTATGTAAGAACAAAAACAGTGCTTCTGCCCTAGGTTTGTAACAGGAAAAAAGATGTAAAAAAGGAAATAAAAGCTATACAACTTTCTGGAGTTTATAATAAAACCTTCTACCTAATTTGTCCCTACAAACGCATATACAATAATGTAGTCAATAACCAAATGCAAGCACACCATAGAAAGAGAATGAAAATAATTCATGAAGGAATGCTATAATCCCTAAACTGTAAAAATGACAACTCCCCTCCAGCGAACGCGATAAAGCAAACAACCTATCGATCTTTTTAAACAATGTTTCGTGTGGTTTTGTCTTAACCCCTTTTTAATGGTGGTCTTAGGCATAGTAAATGATAATGTGTCTCCCTCTCATATTGCCCAAAAAGCCCTCTTAGTTCAAGTAGTAGAAAAGTTACGAATGAGGACGTCTCTCAGCTAAGGTGGCAATTCGACACATTTATGTTGAGCTCAAGATAATTTCAGTAGAGGGAAAAAAGAAAGACTAAAGCAAATGGAGGAAAAAGAAAAGGCAATTCTGTCATGTTACATCTTTGCTGTTTAGCCCTATATATGCACTAAGCCAGAAAGTTTCAAATTCTACATTTAGAATCTGATGTATAAACCAGAATGCACATGTATAGATACTGATATAAAACCTTGTCTCTCAGATGTCATCCAGTTTCACCTCTTTTGGGTAAATATACCTATAGAACATGTAAATGGTGTAGAGTAATGAAAGCTTATACAAAATCCCGACACAGGCAACAAATAAGATATACGGTCCAAAACTAGGGGGAGTGGTGCAGTAACATTTCCTTTTGCTCATTGTGCTAAAACATCAACCAAAGTATTTACTGCTCAAACTATTCCTAAACAAGCTTATCAGTTATCAATAGCTAACAAAATCAAATGCTGAGAAGCAGAACATAATAATTAAAAGTTCTGCAAAATTAAATACATATCAATGTATTCCAAAGGTTGGTTAGAAAACAGAGATGCAACACCAATCCTTAAAAGTATCAATCGACGTTCAAACATTCAAAAACCATGCAGCATCTCAACCAACAAGGGAATAGGACTGGCTCTAGTAATAATTTCTTGATAATCTAGTCTACCTCTCTATTTGAACTGCAAAGGCGTTTGATTCAAAAATCCTCAATGGAAATGGTAATGAGAATGAACATGACCTAATTGTGGTGGTTAATCCATTAATGGGAATTTAAAAATGATTAATTCACCTTCATCATACTTTCTACAGGGTAGTGAGACTTCTAATATGTTATTTTTGCCTCTTTTTGATTAACTATGTCCCTCCTGTAATCGTTCCATTAATCTTCATCAACAACAGATTTTTGTCTCAGTTATTCTACAATTGAAGCAAAACACTAACAATGTGACCACAATTCGAAAACTCTAACCCCAACATATCTCTTTTACTATGGGGGTGTAGAGGGCAAAAAGATTCTCATTATCATTCTCAAAGAATTTGAACTGGGTAACCAGAGGAGCTTAGAATGCACACAACCTAAAACCTAATTAGAAGATAACAAGATTACTAAAAGATTCAAAAACAGCAAGTGTATCCTCATCTTAGAACTAACATTCTGGAAAGATGACATGTCCACGGAACACATTATCATTGAAGATAAGAACATCAGTTGAGCGACCGCTGAGCAAATTCCACGTGCTGAAACGCTTATGCAAAATACAGAACATATTCGATACTTGATCATCACAATCATCTATGATTAAAGGAAAAAATTGACTCCATAATACTACTATTTGATTCCATTTGTATCATAACAGAAATCATGCAAATGAAATATCCAAAACAATGACACAAGCACTACAGACACTATCAAACTATCAAAGCACCAAAGGATCGAAAAAGCTCCAAAAAGTCGAAACCATTCTTCTTATTGCAAGTGAAGACAACCAACGGTAGCTTTCATCTTATGCATCGTCATATTCACAAAAATCATAACTTTAATCCTCATCATAAGTATATAAACTGTTAACATTACAATACCATTAAAGAATAACACTATCTATGTTCATAACTCAATCTACGAGGGGCTCGAGACTCACCTCTTCAAGAAAACTCAAACTGAGTCTGAATCAACCCACTTCCAATAATGCTTTTTACACGAAACGGCACAATCTGCTATGACCCTCTCATCCAAACCCCCATACTCATCCATCTCCTCCGTACAGAATTCACCGTCCGGCAACCCATCCACCTCGGCGTTTACTGTATGCAAAACGTAACGCGCCGGCAATCCGGGATATGATACGGAAACTCGCTCCTCTACCTTCTTCACATAAGAATGAGGCAAGATTTTCACAATTCCATGAATTCCACTATCACCATTGGAATCATCACTTGTCAGAGACCGGAGATTTAATATCGATCCTAATTCCTCTTTCACGGCGCGAAAAACGGCAGCTTCAACCGATTCATCGGGCTTCATTTTCTCGGACAAAGGGCGGCCTCGATGCCTGACGTCGCCGTTTGATAGCTTCTGGTGCGATTCGACGAGGACTTTTCCGTCATCTCGGACGATTCTGACAATCACGACCTCAACTGTACGAACCGGGGGCATTGAATCGGCCAAGAAGGTCTCGCCCTCGGCAATTTCGAGCCACAAATTGTGAACATTTTTGGTGCCTGGTTTCACGCCCCACGAGCCGAATAAGTCGGCGCCTAGCCGCGGCTTGAGCCAATCGGATAAAGATTGCGGCGTGGCGAACAGGGGCGGGAGGCGACCGGGGTTTCTAGGGTTCGGAGAACTCGTGAAGGGGGAGGACATTTTGGGGAATTTACGGAGGTGCACCGGGAGAGAGAGTTTGTTGTTGTTAGGTAGGAAGACGATGGGTTTGGGGGAAGTGGAGAAGAGAACGAGGAGAGAGAAGGCAGCGAAGATGACGTCAGGGAGTGACGTGGGTTTCTTAAGGATGTGGTGGTGGTGCGGCGGCGGAGGCGGCGGTTGGGGTGGTGTAGATGGTGGCATATCAGCTGGGGAAGGCGGTGTACGGGGTGAGAAGCTTTGGAGATGATGGATTCATTTTTTGGGATTTTGTGATTTGAGGTTTAAAATTTTGATATATGGAAAATAAGAGGTGGAAATTTGATGTTTATTGAGGATCAGATATTGAAGATTTTAGAAAATACTCTATTAGTATATTGTTTGTGGAGTTCTATTTCTTTGCAATTGCTGTTATTATATTTTGACTTTAATACTCCCTCCGTTCCTGAGGTGTTTTCACCTCTGGAATGACACAACTTTTAAAAAAAGTAGAGTGTTGTGTAAAATTATATTATTAAAATAATGAGATTAGTTGGATTGTGAGGATAAAATTAAAGTAATAGTTTCCATTTATAGGGTGTGAAAACAATTGTGGAACAGACGAAAAAGGAAAGTGTGAAAATAATTGTGGGACGGAAGGAGTATCAAATAGAAGCAAATCCTTTATTTATGAGTAATTACAGAGTTTTTTGTTATTTGCAAATAAAATGATTTTCTTTTTTATAAATTGTAGTTTAATATAAAATTTTAAATCTTTACAAATAAAATCTCAGTTAGTATCCAATGTAATTCTAATCACAAATAAATTTATTACTATCCGAATCACATAAGTAACAATGAATAATTAATTGTATTGATATATTTAGATTGGTTTGAAGAATAATGCATAATAATCATCATTTTTGTTAAGATTAAAATCAATTTTCTAACTTAGAATTGCTAATAATTTTTAAATTGAATTTTATTCACAACGATTCAAAATTTTGAATTATATTACAATTAGTAAAAGTATTGTGATTTTATTTAAAACGAACCCTTTTTAAATCAAAATGAAAGACTAATTGCAGGAACTCAAGATTGCAAAATTTGGAGGTTCAACACAAAAATAAGGGCTGATGGGTTCATATTGTTGTAATATATTCATAATATATTATATTATTGTATGGACATAATATTATTAGATTATAGTCTAGTGGACTTTAGGTCCACAAGACTTAGATGCTAGGGTTAGATCCTCTTATATACTCTCCTGGCTTGATCGCCCCCAAACGTAGTCACTCCACGAGTCTCTACGAACAATAAGAATTTACGAGAGGATTGCTTAAGTTATTTTCTGGATCAAATCATTCGTGATTAATTTTATTAAATTGCTGAAACAGTAAGTTTCGTGATTTAATATTTAATCTGAAAAATCATGAAATCCATGCTTAGGATAATAAGTTCGTTCATATGCATAATCCTGATTCAAAATGTTTTGATTATACGATGCATTCATTACAAACTGTTTCCTGCATATATGCTTGAATTTAATTATGGTCATAATTTGATAATGCTCAAATTATATGTATGCATATATTATCTGCAATTGAATGCTCACTCTATGAATACAGATATTCATATGATATATCGTTGATAGGCTTGAAAATACATTAGGCATATTCTGTATGCTTGAATTTGCTTATGAATATGAACTGCAGTAGTATGAGTTTATTATGCTTTATTTTGTTTGTTCTATGTGAACAAAATCCACCTGCATAAACCCAGATTTCAATCAAACCAGAAATCAGAGGAAATACCAGAGAATGTTCTTGTTCACCTAATAACCAAAATGCTTATGAATCCTACGTTTTATTTGCAAAACTGGATTTTCTATGTTCGTATGTGGCTTATATATATGCTTTTGGAATTGCTCTGCTACTGCATAACAAACCCCCTGTTCTAAGTGATATTCAACAAAACCCAGAATCCAATTTTTCCAGAAACAATTTCTGCGAAACCAGATTTTTCAGAAAATCAAATCGATAAGAAATTGAAACCTACCGTCAGTCACCCGATGCGGACTCACGCGATGCCTAGTAGCGACCGCGACGACGGTGCCTCGCCACCGCGTTGAGCCCCTGAAGCGGCTCCGCGTATACCGGCAACGCCTCGACGACGACGACCGCGTGAACTGAATGCCGCCCCTGAAACGAGGGTGCGCGACGGCGAAGGTGCGGCACGACGGCACCTGAATCGCGACGACGAAGCGAAGCCTCCTCAACGGACGGCTGGTGCGGCGGCGCCTGTGCGCCCGCCACTGCTCATAGCGGCGCTCGCACCTCTGCTGCGACGACCGCGACGACGTCGGCCATCCGACTGCGATGGCGTGACGTAGACAGCGCCGGAATGGTGCGGCGGGGCTCTGCCCTGCGTGTCGACACTGCTCGGTAATGCACGAACCCAGGCCACGAAATCCGCGACAGCGGGTTTTTCGCAAACGGCCGTTGAAAAATCGGAATTGGATTCGCTCAAAATTTGTCAGTGTACTCACACGAAAACTGATATTTCTTGACCCATTCTATTGAATCCCTGAAACCCTATTGTTTATGCATGGGCCTTATTAATTCAATTGGGTTATCTTTTACTTAGTTTGGGGCCTGCATTCTAAAATTGGGCCGATGCCCTTTATATCCTTAATAAAAAAAAATCGATGGGCCGGTTATTAATTGTTTTGGGCCCCTCTACTCTGATTATTACTCATGGGCCTGTGCCCTTTTATTAAATTGGGCCATTATGTATTCGGGCCTGCTTATTAACTGGGCCATCCCTGCTTATTAATAAATTCCTAAATGGGCCGCCTAATCCTGGGCCCTTCATTAATAAAAAAAAATTATTATTAATTAATATTAATATTAATTAATTATTTACTTGGCCATTTTTAAAATTGATTGGGCATTTTATTTAGTTGATCCTAATTAATTTGGATCCTAACAATTATTTTTGGGTCTGATGTCCCATTAATAAAATTCATAATGGTATTATGAAGCCCAAATCATCAAAAAAAATTTAGGCCTCCATTCAATAATTATTTTTGGGCCCGAAATCCCATTAATATCTCATAAAAGTCATACACCCAAAAATATCAATACCCCCTATAATTAATTAATTTTTGTCTTAGCAAATTTTTACTGATTGAGCCTTAATTATTAAATGCTACAAACAAATAATTTTTAATAAATTTCCATTTATTAATTTTTGTAGCAAAAACATGTCAAACATCACTAAATGTAAATTTGATAAATTGACACTTGATTGCCATAACTATTTGACATGGGCTCTCAACGTTGAAATCTACTTTGTCTCTAAAGACTTTACCGACACAACTAGACAACCTTCTAATTCCACAACTGCCCAAATGGCACAAGCTCTAATTTTCTTAAGACATTATCTTCATAAAGATCTTAAGAACGAATACCTCACTAAAAAAGATCCATTGACGTTGTGGAAATCCCTCCAGGATCGATTCCAACAATAACACGATGTGATCCTCCCCGAAGCCAGACATGCTTGGATAACACTTCGTTTCCAAGATTTCAAGTCTGTAACGGAGTACAACTCCACCCTACATCGCATAGTTTCTCAGCTCAAGCTATGTAATGAACCGATAACTGATGATCAGTTAATCGAAAAAACTCTTTCCACTTTCCACGCTAGTAATCTTGTACTCCAGCAGCATTACAGGGCCAAAGAGTATCAATCACACTCCGACCTCATTTCTGGGCTTCTAGTTGCAGAAAAGCACAACCAATTGTTGATGAAAAATCACAATACTAGACCGGTTGGCTCACAAGCTGTGCCTGAAGCACATGCTACTCGGAGGAACTCTAGAGGCCGTAAATGTGGAAAAGGAAATGAGGCGAGTGGGGGATGCGGATCGACCCGAGGTCGAGGTCGTGGTAGGGGACGAGGTCGAGGTCGCAACAATGCACAACATAGTGCAACTGAAAAGAATGCACCTCAAGATCAACCATCGAGCTCACGTGCACAGAACAAATAAGTCTGTCACAAGTGTGGATGCGACGACCATTGGTCTCGCGTGTGTCGAACTCCGAAACATCTAGTGGAGCTATATCAACGCATGCTTAAAGATAAAAAGGGGAAGACTTCTAAAGGTGAGTCACACCACACCAACCTGCTCGAGGCAGGCTCCGACATAGACAAGGATGACCTCTTGGGTGAACATATGATTATTGTCTACAAAAATAATTTAATACGTTCTTGATATTAGTAGGAACTAAGCGATCCCTTGTGCGGCTGATCAATCACCTTCTGTAATCTTGGCTCTCCTTAGTATTCCTCATATCTAAACGTATCTAAACATACACTTGTGTGCTTATGGAGATTAATGTTTTGTGCTTCGTAGATAGTGCTACTACACATACTATCTTAAAAGATAAACAATTTTTCCAAACATTAACTGAAAAGAAAGGAAGTGTCACTACTATTTCCGACGACGATATACAAATCGCTGGCTCCGGAAGAACCTCGATCATTCTACCTATGGGTACCGAATTAATAATTGAAAATGTTTTATTGTTTCCACAATCAAAGCGTACCCTCCTCAGTTTCAAAGACATTCGACATAATGACTATCACATTGAAACAAATACTGAGGACAATAGTGAATATCTGTTAATGACTCACTATTTAAATTATCGTAAACACATCATCGAAAAACTTTCATCTTTCTTGTCTGGCTTGTATTACACATACTTCAGACCCTCAAATCTCCATATAGCCCTTAATCTAAAATTTAATGATCCAAATTCTTTTAAACTATGGCATGAGCGGTTAGGACATCCAGGACAAACTATGATGCGTCGGATTCTATGTAATTCATCTGGCCATAACATAACACACAACAGAATCCCTTCTGTTAATGAATACATATGTGATGCTTGCACAATGGGTAAACTCCTAATTCGTCCTTCTAGTTGTAAAGTAAGAACTGAATCTCCTAAATTCCTTGAGCGGATTCAAGGATATATTTGTGGACCAATACACCCCGCATCTGGACCATTTCAGTATTTTATGGTCCTAATAGATGCATCCACTCGGTGGACTTATGTCACCATGATATCCACTCGCAATACTGCTTTTGCAAAGCTTATTGCACAGATTATTCTGTTGAGATCTCAATTCCCAGACCATCCTATTAAATCCATTTGTATGGATAATGCCGGTGATTCACCTCTAAGGCATTCGATGATTTTTGCATGGCACTGGGAATCAAAGTGGAGCATTTGGTCCCTCATGTTCATACTCAAAATGGTCTAGCTGAATCATTAATTAAACGTCTTAAATTAATCGCTAGACCGCTACTACAAAAAACAAACTTACCTGTTTCATGTTGGGGGCATGCAATCTTACATGCATCATCACTAATCCAATTCCGACCAACTCCATATCATGAATATCCCCTATTCAACTCGTGCGTGGAAATGAACCTAATATTTCTCATCTGTGTACATTCGGTTGGGCAGTGTATGTTCCCATACCACCACCTAAGCGAACATCTATGGGCCCACAAAGGAAACTCGGTATTTACATCGGTTATGTATCTCCCACCATACTTAAATACCTCGAGCCTTTAATTGGGGATCAGTTTATAGCTCGTTTCGCTGACTGCACATTCGATGAAGATCTATTTCCGGCCTTAGGGGGACAGAAAAATACCACAATTAATAAATGCCGTGAAATTACTTGGAACACAAAAGATCTTCAGTTCCTAGACCCACGCACAAATCAATCTGAACTTGAAGTTCAAAAGATAATAAATTTGCAATACTTAGCAAATAACCTGCCAGATGCATTCACTGATCATAAAGGAGTGACTAAGTCGCATATACTTGCGGTAAATGCGCCTCAAAGGGTACAACTCCCTTTGAAGACAAATGTTAATCCCCCCATGTGCCAGAAGCGTAAATGAAACATTAACATAAGCGAACCAAGTTCGCGTAAGTGTAAAGCTAGCAAACACACTATGTCACCCCTAAAATCTCCTGAAGGGATTCGTCCTGTAGACGAAAATCAGAGTCAAAATGCACGTGCAAAAGCAATCAATGACTTTGAGAATGCGGAATCATCAGACCGATACCCTTTGGGAAATGAAGAGGATCTAGTCGATGTAAACATTGAAGTTTCAACAAACTTCGTAAACACAGGAGAAACTTATAATAGAAACACAACTGTTGTCGACAACACATTTGCAGCCTTAATTGCCTTCACCATTTCTAATAATGATCTAGATCCTGAACCCAAAACTATATCCGAGTGTCGGAGGCGCTCTGATTGGGTGAAATGGGAAACTGCAATAAAGGCAGAGCTAGACTCGCTAAACAAACGAAATGTTTTCGGTTCCATCGTTCGTACCCCGAAAAATGTAGTCCCTGTTGGATACAAGTGAGTATTTGTACGAAAGCGAAACGAGAACAATGAGATTGTGAGATACAAAGCGAGGTTAGTGGCTCAAGGATTTTCGCAAAGACCCGATATTGATTTCGATCAAACCTACTCTCCTGTTATGGATGCTATAACATTCCACATCCTAATATCCCTGGCAGTTAAACTAAACTTAGAAATGCAGTTAATGGACGTAGTTACCGCATACTTATACGGATCATTAGATTCTGACATCTATATGAAAATCCCTAATGGGTTAAATATTCCCCAAATGAGGAATAACGAACATCGTAGTATGTTCAGCATTAAGTTGCAACACTCGTTATATGACTTAAAACAGTCAGGTCGTATGTGGTATAATTGACTAAGCGATTTCCTCCTGAAGAAGGAATACGTAAATAACGAAGCTTTTCCTTGTGTCTTTATTAAGAAATCTCTTAATGGTTTTTACATCATCTCGGTGTATGTGGATGATCTAAACATTATCGGAACAAGGAAAGAGATTGAAGAAGCAAGTTCAATCTTAAAAACTGAATTTGAAATGAAAACTTTGGGTAAAACCAAGTTCTGTCTCGGCCTGCAGATCGAGCATTTTCCTGAAGGAATACTGATACACCAATCAGCTTATCTAAAGAAAGTGTTTGAGAGATTCCATATGGATAAATCTCATCCTTTAAGCACTCCAATGGTTGTCCGTTTCCTCGATTTGGAAAAGGACTCATTTAGACCTAAAGAAGATACCGAAGAGCTATTGAGACCTGAGGTTCCCTATCTAAGTGCAATTGGTGCACTGCTCTATCTTGCAAACTGCACTAGGCCCGATATTGCCTTTACAGTCAATCTACTTGCAAGGTTCAGTGCCTCCCCTACGAGGAGACATTGGAATGGTGTGAAACATATCTTACGATATCTTCAAGGTTCTCAAGATCTTGGCATTTTCTATCAAAGAAACCAAGACAACACACTTATAGGTTATGCTGATGCTGGTTATCTATCTGATCCCCATAATGCGAAATCGCAAACGGGTTATGTTTTTCTCTGTGGTGGAACAACCATTTCATGGAGATCTGTCAAACAAACTTTGGTGACCACATCGTCAAACCACTCAGAGATCATAGCTCTATACGAAACTGCACGAGAATGTGTGTGATTAAAGTCCCTTGTAAAACACATTCACGATTCGAGTGGTATCCCTTCTGTTGACTTAAGCCCCTCAATTATCTATGAAGATAATGCTACATGTATTGCACAAATGAGCAATGGCTATGTCAAAGGGAACTTGATTAAACATATTTCCTCGAAATTCTTTTATCCTCACGAACTCCGAAAGAGTGGTGAGATCACGATAAAACAAGTACGCTCAAGTGACAATCTAGCTGATTTGTTCACTAAATCCATTCCTACTTCGACTTTTGAAAAGTACGTACAAGAAATCGGGATGTGTCGACTTGATAGGTTGTTATCTTCAGGGGGAGTATCAAATACTAAACAATCATAATAATTGGATCCTTAAGATTGTTTATAAATTCTCCACTGGATGACTCTTGTATTCTTCCTTGTCATTATTATGTCCAAGGGGGAGTGTTATAATATATTCATAATATATTATATTATTGTATGGACATAATATTATTAGATTATAGTCCAGTGGGCTTTAGGCCCACAAGACTTAGATGCTAGGGTTAGGTACTCTTATATATTTTATCGTTCCCATTGTATTTTATACATCTCAATATTGTAAACACTTTACGGCAGATATAGTTTATACTCTCCTGGCTTGGTCGCCCCTAGACGTAGTTACTCTGACGAACTAGATTATCAATACTGTGTTATTTACTTTAAACTTTACGCTTTCCTCTCGATTACAACACATATATATTATATAGACGTGAGACTAACAAAAGAAATGGGAGGGAATCCACGGACGGAAAATTTCCAAAAGAAATGGGAACAATTTTTTTTTTTCCCGTGGACGGGAAATTGGGAATAAAGATTATATTATATTATATATACATATTATATAGTATATTATATTATATATCTCATCTATATATATAGCCAATTAATTATTTATGTATATATAATATATTAATTTTATATATTTTATGCATTTAATTTTTTTATAATATTTCTTTTAATTTTTATGCATTTTAAAATTTTTAATTATACTTGTTAAATAGAAATTATTTAAAATAAAAATAAAAAATTCGCATAGAACGGATAATTCTTGTGGGGCGAGTTCCCGGCTGAATAGAAATGAAAAAGAATATTTTTCTGTGAAGTACGTGGGGACGGAGATGGGGGATTCCCGCGACCGTGGGACGGGCCCCGTCCCAGCCAGTTGACAAGCCTGCCTCGATAACTTCGTACCGTCCTTTACATAATCCTTAAATGGTATGCTTAAAATATCATCAAATTTTATAGGATCATACATTTTCTTTGCATCCATTTGTATAAGTATATAACAACCTGAGTGTAGCCCAGATTTCTTGTCTATTTAGGAGCCATTTGGTAGCTGTGAATATGAAACTTTTATTTTATGGCCTTCTCATGGCTACCACAAAGACCGTTAATGCCTTCTAGTACAATCTCATATCTTACATTCATCATCATTCGATATTTTTCTCATCTCTACGTTATCCCTTGCAATGATATTTTTCTCATCTCTAAACCATCCTCGTGCTATCAACCTGTGTCATATGTTGCAGCGAATACTTATAGACTCAGGGCTCATTTGGTTCGTAAGATAAAAATATATATCCGTCAAAATCATGCATGTTTTTGACTGATAGATACTTTTATCTTACGAACCAAATGAGCCCTCATAGAGTATATTATTTTGGGACAAAAAAGGAAATTACCCATTTTTATAAAAATAAAAGTTTTCTATCCACTCCTCCTAAAAAAAAAGTTTGCTACCCAAGTGGCTCACTCTCTTACCTCTTACCCCATTCACATTCCTCTATCCCTACTCTACTCTTTTAATTTTTTTATTCAATCATAAATTAATAAATTAGTTAAAAATTAATAATTTTTTTATTCAATCATAAACTAATAAAAAAATTATTTATATTAATAAAGTATGTCACTTTGTAAATCAATTATTATAAGTTGTGCTAAATATTTATAAATTTTCTCATTAATTAATAAATGGTAAATAGTTAGAACTATTATAAAAAATATAAAATTAATTTAAGTAGGAGATATTTAATTTATGTATTGAGTTGAGTTGGAGGGGGTGGGATGGGATGAGGAAGAGAAGGTACATGGGTATAAAACTTTTTATTTTTGAGTGGTGGGTAAAAACTTTTTTTCTTATAAAAATGGGTATTTTTACCCCTTTCCAGTATTATTTTTGTTACTTGAGATTTTTCCAATCATCAACAAAACTAATGGTTGCATATTCATTCTTAAATATGAGCAGCTAATAGGAGTATATATAATGTTTTAAGCTAAATGGGAAATTAATGAAATATTAAATAAAAATGTATTTATTTGATATTAATATTATTCAATAAAAGTAATTAATATTTTTTAAAAATAAATTAAAATTCGTTGTGAAGTTGATTCACAATATATTTACATTTTATTCTAGTATCTACAAAACAAATTTAATCGAAGAACAATTCTGCTATTTTTATCATTCTTGAGCTGAAGAGTAATGTCCTCGGTTGGCCCAAAGTCTAACCTAATGTATAGGGATGACAATGGGCAGGGTTCGTTTAAGTATAGCCTTGTCAAATGATCAATTATTAAAAATGGCCTTACTTATTCTAAATATACAAAAATGACCTTCTTTAAAATAAATAGCATAAAATTATATTATTTTAAATATTTGTTAAATTACAATAATATCCTCATTAAATTCTTTCATCTACATCTTTATATCTATTCTATATCAATTTTCCATTCATTCATTTTCTCTCTATATTTTTCTCTTTTCTTCTTATAATGATCGTGTGAAGGTTTGATTGAAGGTAAGAATATGTCTAATATATTTTTCTTTGTTTAGTTT
>JAPKLY010000181.1:79817-142216 GCA_026898435.1 Prunella vulgaris
TTTTTTAAGACTTGAAACTTAAATTGATATGTTTATTTAACAATAAGTAATTAATTAATGTTTTGAACTCTTTTATGAACACAATTCAATATATGATTGTGTTAGACACTTGAACAACTAGGTTGTTCAACAATCAAATGTAGGACAACTCAGTAGTGTGGAGTTAAAAAATAAAATTTTCTTATTTTTTAAGACTTGAAACTTAAATTAATATATTTTACTTAACAATAATTAATTAATTAATAATTTGAACTCAATTATAAACATTATTAAACATATTACTATATCAGACACTTATACAACTAAGTTGTTCAACAATCAAATATTGAACAATTCATTAGTGTATAGTTAAAATAATTAAAAATATCTTATATTTTAAGACTTGAAATTTAAAATGATATTTTTTACTTAACAAGAAGTAATTAGTTAATGATTTGAACTTTTTTATGATCACTATTAAATATATGATTGCGTCAGACACTTGAACAACTAGGTTGTTCAAAAATCAAATATTGGACAACTCATTAGTGTGTAGTTAAAAAGATTAAAAATATCTTACTTTTTAAGACTTGAAATTAAAAATGATATTTTTTACTTAACAAGAAGTATTAGTTAATGATTTGAACTCTTTTATTAACACCATTCAATAAATGATTGTTTCAGACACTTGAACAACTAGGTTGTTTCAAATCAAATTTGAATAACTCATTAGTGTGTAGTTAAGAAATAAAATTTTCATATTTTTTAAGACTTGAAACCTAAATTAATATTTTTTACTTAAGAATATGTAATTAGTTAATGATTTGAACTCTTTTATGAACATCATTAAACATATTACTATGTCAGACACTTGAACAACTAGATTGTTCAAAATCAAATATTTAACAACTCATTAGTATATAACTAAAAATTTATTTTTTCTTATTTTTTTAAAACTTGAAACTCAAAATTGATGTTTTTTTTCACTTTGAAGATAAGTGTTAGTTTTAAAAAAGAAAAACTTATAGAACATATAATCTCAACATACTAACCCATTAAAGTCAAAATTAATGTATTAAAAATAAAAATTTCTTATAGTTTTTCAGTGTTAAAAGTTAAAATTAATGTATTGTCATTAAAAGAAAAATAATTATTTATTGATGGAACTTCAAGTGAACAACTTAAACAAAAAAATTAACTTAGTTATTAAACAATTATATTGTTGAACAACTCATTTTTAAACAATTAATACGTATATCAATAAATATAAATTTTTCTTATTAACTTTCAACCTTAAAAATCAAAATTGATATTTGTCACTAAAAAAAGTATTTACTTTTCGATTGAACTTTTTGTTGTGACCAGAATAATACGATTTTGGGCCTCTAAATCGGGGTCCACCGGAACCCGGGTTTACCCCCAAAATGGGCTGGATTTCTCTAATGTAATAGTCTAGGTCTTTCATGATTAAATGTAATAGGCCCAATTAGAATGGACAGTTAGGTCTTTTTAGCTTTTATAGTTTGTCCTCTACAAATAGAGGGCCTTCTACTCATTTGTAAGAGAGATCATTCAAGAAATAATACACATAGACTAGGGGGCTCCATTGTGAACACTCAAAGCCACCATATTCAAGGGAGGAGCTCTCAAGTTCCTCCCGCAGTGTTGGTATTTTTACTTATTTATTGTTTTTATCTATTTATCGGGATACCCCTATGGCCACATTAAATCCATTCATAAAGCCCGATAAATCAGTAACAACAAATGGCGATGCGCCTCCTCGTAGGCACGATCCCACCTTAAATGATGATGTGTCTCCTCATAGGCATGATCCCGCTTTTATTGGCGACGCGCTCTCTCGAAATCTCAATTCTTGAAGGAATGATCCTGTAATACCCCGAACCAAATTAGGATTTTCTATTATATATATTAAATGTTATGTTTTATGTATATATATTTTAACTTATTGATTTTTATTTCTTTAAGGACATTATATTTTTAAATGGTTGATTTCTACTCAACGGATGGTCCAAAACCGGAACCGGAAGCACTCCTAGCACCGGAACTGCGAATCGGACATAAATATATCGATGAAATGAGTAAGATAAGGTCCTAAATAGGCTTTTAAAGGCCTTTAAGTTTAAAAGAATTATTAAATAAAAATTTAGACGTTTGTTGCCAAATGTCGAACCGAAAACCCTAAATTTCAAAAATCATCAATCCGGCGAGTAATTACAGTTCCTAATCAAGACTTAATTAGTAAAATGAGTTAAATACAAGGTTTGATTAATAAATACAAGATATAAAAATTTAGTGTGCCAAAACGATCAAAATATTAATTTTCGGAGCCCAAAACGTGACCGAATAATATTCGATTTCAACACCGAAAACCATATCGCGTCCCAAAATACAGTTAGAACTCAAATTCCCCTCCTAAATACCCACATGACCGACACCAAGCTGATAGTTTGAAGAAAATTGGGTCAAAGTGTACCATACCCCTAAATTAAGGAACCATGCTTTCTTTTCCTACTCCCCAACTTTCCATACCTACCCTTGACTTCTCCTACCCTCTCCTACACACTCAAATTCAGCCAAGACAAGAATTACCTCTATATATGCATTATCTTGATACTCTTCCTTTATTTGACAAGAAACATATGAAAGAGAAAAACAAGCAAAGCATCTCTTCCCCCTTCACTTACAACTTTTGGCCATTATCATTTCAAGGGAGAAGGATTTTTTCTTCTACCATTTACAACCATAAGAAGCTTTCATTCTCATGTATAAAGTCATCTATGAAGTTGTATTGAAGTTTTGAAGCCAACTCCAAGCAAAAAAATAAGCTCTCCATCTCTCCTTCTCTCTTTAAGTTCATGTTTTTCTCTCTATTTTTCCTAACTTACTCTATTGCCTTGTTTTAGCTCAAAACCAAAGTATTCCCCCAAGTGGTGCTCCATTCCTACAAGCTTAAGGGTCAAGGGACAAATAAAGCTTCTTTTATTAACAAGAAAAAGGCTCCAAAGGTTGTAAAACCCCAACTCAAAACATTTGGTTTTTCTTGCATGTATATGTAAGCTATGTGTCTTTATTGTTCCATATTTTTAGATACCATGAAACCTTAGGACTTTGTTACTTTTAATGTTCAAATGCATGATAAATGAAGTCTTGGATGATGTTTTTGAAGGTTTTAAAATGTTGGTTGCATGGTAGTTATGGAATTGAAAATGTAAGTGAAAGCATGCACACAAATCACACACTTTATGCACTGACCTCGAATTTCTTACAGAATTCGGACCTCATGTGTTAAATATTTTTGGATTATCTTTATATTGTTGGAAACTAGATCAAGTTAGCTTTCATTTGAATCTATTTTGAGCATTTTTGGAGTTTTCGTTAATAAGTTATGAATTTTCTACGAACGTGTGACAAAATGCTCCTTATTTCGAAATTATGGATTTTCTGGGAGTAATCAGTTCATGGAAAAATATTTTAAAAATTATGGTAAAATACTACATGAGGTTTAGTACCTGAATGATTTATTTGTTGATTTTTAGAGGTGTTTAAATATTTTTACCAAAATTATTTATAAAGTTGCACAGTTTCTGGAATTTCTGGAACAATCTGCCATGTTTTGAAAACAGGCCTAAAACTCATATTTTCCTAAACCAAATTACATGAAAGAAATTTTATTTGTGAACTAGACTTGATGAGGTAGCTACTGTAAAAATTTTACAGTTTTTGGATTAGTTTTGATATTTTTATAAAATGCTCAAAGTTTGTATGAGTGTCGTCCAAAATGCAAACTGCCCTACTTGAATGTTGTTGCTCATGTGTTACCTTCTTGTAAAAGAAAAATGTAAATGTTTTCCATGATAAAACTAGTCTAAATTCTATGTTTAGTGAAGGCTATGTGTTAATAAATGCTATTTGAATGCATGATTTAAGTGAATGGCATGATGTTTGGTGTTGATTTTAGATTAAGGACTATATTTTCTTGTTTGCCTTGAGAAGTCCCCAAATTCGGAATTCTTTGAATTTTTGAGAAAAATCGGCTCAAGCACAACTTTTGGGAAATACACAAATAAATACTAGGTGAACTTGGGGATCTCCATGATTTATTTCAAAGTTTTTGAACTAGCCTAAATATTTACGAAAATTATTTTTGTTAAGGTCGTGATGTTGGAACTTTCTATGGAAACCTAAGAAAATCATTGTCCTCTTTCTAAACATGATCCAAAACCTAAAATTTTCACTTACAAAATGAATTGCCACAAATTTTGGGTGGTATAAACCTAATATGATCTCATTATACTAATTTTGTGATTTTTGGTTGTATTAAAATGTGTTTAGAAAATACTTAAGAATAGGAAATAAAAGGTATTCCTTTTCAAATTGTTTCTTTCTAAAATAGATCATATTTGATGAGCATGATGTGATAGTGATATGAAGTTCTAAAATGCTATGTATGAAATTTTGTTTGCATGATTTTGAACTCATTATTCAAATTTTATGATGATATGTTTATCATTTAAAGGTTTAGGACACTAGTTATTGCAAGTTTAAAACCTTAGCAAATTGCGTGCTATATGTTCTTTTTATTTAATGTTTAGGATATTAAAATACTTCATGCTCATCTATTTTAAGGTGTATGTGCTATATACTCTTCAAGTTTATAATATTATATTTCCTTGCAAAGTTTAGGATATTATGTTTCCTTACTATGTTTAGAACATCATGTTTTCCTGCTATGTCTAGTACATAAAGTTTTCTTGCTAATTTTAAAATGTTATATTCTCTTGTTTGAATTTATGAGTATATGTTTTCTTAAGTGATAAGAATAAAGAGAATAAGACTTTAAGTGCTCAAAAGTCCCCTTTCGGACAAACGTGTATAAAATCTAAAAGAATTTCTAAGACATCAATAACTGAAATGCAACGAATGGTGCTAGGTGTAAGTGCGAGAATGGTGACGAGGATTTCTGGGTGAAAAGAACGGTGATTGTTTTTACAAAAGGAAAGCGTTTAAGGTGGGTGACATTTACTGTATTGCCTTGAATATTATATGGACTATTGGTGTATTTGAATGAAAATGTTTTTGACCTTTGGGTCCGATTACAAGGTTATTACCCAAATTCCTACGGGTAAAGTATCTCAAATGATATGTAGTGGTCTGGCTTGTGTAGCTAGGCGCCGCGGTGGACAGAGCCTCAGGGTTATATCTCAAATGATATGTAGTGGTCTGGCTTGTGTAGCTAGGCGCCACGGTGGACAGAGCCTGTGGGCTATATGATTAAAAGTATCTCAAATGATATGTAGTGGTCTGGCTTGTGTAGCTAGGCGCCACGGTGGACAGAGCCTGAGGGCTATATGATGAATGATGAGACTTTGTGGCTATGAAAAATGTTTTACAAAAATGATACGTTTGCGTACTACCAGTCTGTATAGTAGCATACAGGTCGCCCACACTGAGAATTCAAATCTCATCCCCCCTATTTATAAATCTTTTTCAGGATATGACGAGGTGGAGTTTGTGCCAGTGGAAGAGTGATACGGTTTCCTGTATTGGTATTTTATCACGCATCAAAAGAAAATGAGTTAAGGATGATAACTCTTATTACGACTTTAGAAATATGCCAAAGTGAAGAACAGTTATAAAATTTCTGGATGATAATGTATGATAGTTATCTTGTTGTCTATTTTGTGCCAAACTTTTTATAAAGATCCTAGCATAGTAAATCATCAAAATGGCCACCGCGTCTTTTATAACAAAAATAAAATTTGTCTTTCCGCTGTACATGTATTCTTTTAACAAAACATATGCTTCCGCTATCTATTTAATGTCATTAAAAGTGTTTTATTTTTGAAGGAAAAAAAAATAGTATAGATTTTCAGTCACTAAGTGATGACTCGGGTTTCTAGAATGACGAAATTGCATTTTCAAAAACTGGGGCGTTACAGATCCCGCCTTAAATGGCGATGCGCCTTCCTAAAGGCATGGTTTTCCCATCTTTTCAGACGATGCACCTTTACAGGCAGGATTATTTCATCTTTTCAGACGATGCGCCTTTACAGGCATGATTATTCCGTCTTCTCAGACGATGCGCCTTAACCGGCATGATTATTCCACCTTCTCAGGCGATGCGCCTTTACAGGCATGATTATTCCGTCTTTTCAGACGATGCGCCTTTACATTTATGATTATTCCACCTTCTCAGGCGATGCGCCTTTACATGCATGATTATTTCCTCTTTTCAGACGATGCACCTTTACAGGCATGATTACCTCGCCTTTTCTAGCGATGTATCTTAATAGAACTATTAAAGACCTATTGATGTATCGAAGCTATTCTGCTAGCCAGCATGGGGGCTGAAAGCGAAACTCCTAGTCCGGTGGAAAATGAAGATAAAGAGGAGAGTATTGCTTTAAGATCAAACTCCGACTGAAGTCAAAGCCCGATCTTGGGGGCTATTGTTGTGACCAGAATAATATGATTTTGGGCCTCCAAACCAGGGTCCACCGGAACCCGGGTTTACCCCCAAAATGGGCTGGATTTCTCTAATGTAATAGTCTAGGTCTTTCATGATTAAATGTAATAGGCCCAATTAGAATTGCAGTTAGGTCTTTTTGGCTTTTATAGTTTGCCCTCTATAAATAGAGGGCATTCTACCCTTCTTCTAGCGACATTTGTTGTTATCTATTTATCGAGATACCCTTATAGCCACTTTAAATCCATTCATAAAGCCCGATAAATCGGTAACAACACTTTTATCTAAACAATCTTAATAAAAAAACTTAAAAATTAAACTCGGTTATTAAACAATCCTATTGTTGAACAATTCAGTTTAAAATAATTCAATTGTACATCAATAAAAAATAGACACTTGAACAATACAACAACTAATTTAAACAACTCATTTATATATTGCTAAATCATAAGGTTGAATAATATAAATCCTAAACCACTTCAACATTTAATATAAGTTGCATGACTATTCATTATTGAAAGAGCAAATTGTTTATATGTCCAACTCATCTAAAGTTGCATCTGGATCGTTAATCACACCAAAAAAAAACATATGTTATGGTGTCAGTGCAAACATGTATGAGAATATTAATATTAGAAATTGCGACTTAAAAAATACAAAAAAAAGTAAGAATTTACATTAGTTATAAAATTCTAAAGAAGTTATATATAAAATCAAGTTACCTATGGATTAAAATATTCAGAAAAAATATATGCTGCTAATTTCTCTCTCCATTCTCCCATATAATTTGGACGAATAAGATTAACATCTTTTCCAGCAAGCAAAAACTCAATATACTTCACGGTAAACATACCACAATCAAATCTGCATTAAATCGAGTGTTAATTTTAAAGAAAAAATATTAATCAAATTTGAAAAATATTCTAAAATAATAACCCGTTAAGTTGTTTGGGACAACTCATTTTTTCGATGCTAAGATTTTTCATATCATAACTCTCATCCAATTTTGTGCATATCAACTTTGCGAGAATATTTGATATGGGAGAAAATTCCTTCACAATTGAAAATGAAAATTTAGGTTGGTTGTGTTTCTATATGGAACCAATATCATAATTGAAAATCTACTGAACTTGGCAACAAAAGAAATATCTAACTATATGAAGATTGCTCTCAAAATAAATATTTGATTTAATATGTCCACTATAGAAACCCGGGAATTAAAAAAAATTCCCAAATAATGGAACATTATTGGATCAATATGGATTCAACAAATATAGGGCCAATCATGTAGCTAAAATTTGTTTTTGACTAAATAAAATACCAGTTATGAGGTATCATTAAATAGTCATTAATTAATAATAAGATACGCTAAACTTTATTCCACAAGTTTATATATATGTTCTATACTTGGCTGCCAAAAACCAGAAGGAATAAGGAATCACATATTACACGAGAGGAATTAAATTCACTAGTGAGCTCTGCAGATTAAAAACTCCAATCCAGCATATATAACTTGAACTGCATAGTCAGCAAAGTACAACATAAACATTCTTTACGAACAATCACATGCAACATAATACTTCCTTTGATCTCATCCATGTTCACATAAAATTTATAAATTAATTCTCATATCTACATATTAACCCATATATGCATAAAAATATCTAAAAGATTACTAAAAAAAACAGTTATAAAGTTCGTGGAAAGCATATTGGTGAACAAATCAAGATAGTAGAAGCTTCGTTTGGTAAGGAATCAGGCTCAAATAAGCAGTTTGGTTACTCAACCAAATCAATAATATACTCCCTGTGAATCAATGCCAAAATGAATAAATTAGCACCAGTGTATCTGATATCTAATGTCAAAAAGAGTATAGGCCACACTTTTTATTGATTTCTGGAACTTAAAAATTTTGCAAAACAAAGAGGGTCTTAAAAGTTTTGGGCAACTCCCATTGTTGCCTTGTACTGATTGCTAAACTTCTTATTTACATATCTTTAGTCAGCGAATCTAGGAAATTAACACTAATAACTCAATATAATTTTCATAACAGGACTTTTAAATTACTAAATGCATCATCAATCAAGTTAAGGATAGTGGTTAATTAAAATCCTTTAAAAATGAGATAAAATAAAAAGCTGCAAGTGAGATTTTGTTCTCTAACCAGATTCTCTGACATAACATGAACCGCAACAAGTGTAGATCAAACTTCACAAAGTATAGTAACTCCCATATCCACAGTCGTACCATAAAGACTCATTCTGCTCATGTAATACTGATACAACCCAACAACTAAATTTCCAATGGCATGGTCTCCCACAGCCACCGGAAGAAACACGAAATCATTGGCCATTATAGCTAAATCGGTTGCCAGTTTCATAAGTAAATTACTAAATCATCATCAACTACTAAATGCATCATCAATTAAGTAAATATGCCATTCCAAATTCGAAAGATTAACATGGATAGAAAAAAAACCCCAATTTGAAAAACTCAATTGAAAGTCTAAATGAGTAAGCCCTTACCTCCGATCAGATATGTGTTACTGCCCAGTCCAAACTGCTGGTTTTGTGCAAAACCCACAATTTCCAGACTCTTACTCTCGAAGTCGGGCAGCTTAGCGAAAGGCAGTCCTAGGGGATTGGGTACGAAGAGTCGTTGCCGGTCTCGTTATAACAACAAGATCGGCACTCGTGTATTCCGGTGTTCACAACGGCGAACTTCTCCTCCAAGCTTCTCTTGTCAATTGTATCCTGGGTTGCGTCTGTTCTTTTTTCAAATAGTATGTGATTTTTTTTTAACTAGTATTTTCTCTCGTGCAATGCACGGACTATAATTTTATTAATATATTAAATATGTATAATTTTTAATAAGTTTTTAATTCTCATAGAATATTAAAATTTATATGATGTAATTTTATTTTTAAAAAATAAATGTAAAGTTTATAAATATTTTGGTGATATGACAAAGTAACATTTAATTTATATTGAATTAACTTGAAATTTATCAATAAATAAAACAAAATTATACATAATAAAGAAATATTTGTTTTACATAATCTGCATAAAAGTGTATATACAATTGATATAGAAATGATCACATATCCATCGGTGCCATAAATTTATGTATCCACTTGGAATGTGATGATGACACATAATTAAATTTAAACAATCAATAAAATAATAGTTAGTCTCTTACTTATGTGTTATTATCACATTTATGATGAGCATATAAATTTGTGTCCATTAGTGAATAGTGATCTTTTTTCTCAATAGTTAAGTGTATATTTTTAACAATTTATTTATTAATAAAAATTTATTATTTTTTAAAAATGATAAAGCTTTGATAAAAAGTGATAGTCACTTTTAACAAAAATATTACTTCCTCTGTCCCACAGGAATTTGCACACTTTCTTTATATAGACATCCCACACAAATTTGCACACTACTAAAAAGAAAACATTGATTTATGTGCACTCTCACAAATCTATACACATATTTATCCATATGTCACTACTTTATATATAAAACACATTTTCCTTAAAAAATGTACCGTCTCGTAGGGTGCAAATTCCTACGGGATGGAGGGAGTATTACTTTTTCATTAAAATTTTATTATTTTTTAAAAGTGATTATATGAAACGGTCTCACACAAGACTTGCTGAAATCTGTGTTTTAAAAAGCGGATCGGACCGGCCGGTCGGACCGGTCCGACCGCTACTCGGACACCTCTCCGGGTCGCTTTAGTACGTTGGACCGGGCATTTTCAAAAGCGCCCGAAAAGCGCTCAAAAGCGGTAAAAACCGGGTTGGACCGGTCGCTCGTTGGACCGGCCGAAACGGCACTTTGACAAATTTTTTAATTAAATGGTATTTTTTTACACAAAATTAACTAAATTAATTATATATATAATACATATTAAATATAATATAATAATATAATGTCTAATTTTAATTCATAACCCTAGATAATAGATATGGTTTCACTTCCTGGAAATACAACTCTAAATCTCCACCCTCCTCCGGTATAATATCTAACTTTAATTTATTTTTTTAATACAATTTATTCATAAGATATATAATTTTATTAGAAAAAAAAATATAAAAATATATAATTATATATTATGTATTTATGATATCACACCGGTTCAACCGCTTTAAAAATGGTTAGACCCGGTTGAACCCGGTCCGACCAAAAATATTAAGGTGGACGGGTCAACTTCCGCTTTTAAAACATAGGCTGAAATGAAATTTTTATGTTAATGATCAAATATAAGAGGAAGTCTAAATCAATACAATGAAGCCTAAAAATGAAATTAGAAAAGCACGCATTCAAATTTTGGAAATAAATTGAGTTGCAAGAAATCATACCATTATTTATACATGGAGGAAAGGTAATTTTATATTGTAAAAATTTGAAATTTAAAAGGGTTAATATTGATTTGCAAATTGTACTATGACTCATTTATCAATTAACAACCTCTAATTTTTTTTAAATTACGATTTATACTATATAAAATTAATAATTTACAATCTATAGGTTGTAATTTGTCAAAATTTAATATAGGTTGCAACCGAATAAAATAAATTATATATATTGCAAATTGATTAAAGACCATAGTACAAGTTGCAAATTGAGAACATAAAAGCCCAATAATATTAGTCCATATTTTTTACATTTTAAAACTAAATTGATGATAAAGAAATTTTTACGTGTATGTATGGTAAATATTTAGTTATTTATAAAAAAATAAAAATTATTTTACTATTTAATTATGTAAGTATACATATATATCATAAGTAAGAATTTGTAGAAAATTAAATAAATTTAAAGTATAATTATATATAAACTAATTGATTTTATATTAAAAGATCATAACGCTTACACATTTTAAATTAACATGAATAACAAATAAAATATACTAATATATATATTATCCCTTCTCTATCAAAATTTCTTTCAAATTTTTTTTTTTTTTTTTTTTGTGTTATCCACTAATTTTTTTTTTTTTTTTGGAAATAAATTACATTCACAAACTAAAAATTGGGCACAACAGTACTTCTATTTTTTCTATTTATTTAATATAATACAAATTTTTATTAAATTTTATGTCACTAGTCCAAAAAAAATTATTGAAGGGAGGAAGAAATAGTAAATAAATTTTCAATTATATAAGTAAATTGTCTATACAAAAATATACTGCAATATCATGTGTTCAAAGATAATTATAAATAAGTCCACTAAAAGAATTCGTTACAATAAATACGAAAGCCCAAATGACAATACAATAAGTCAAAACAATGATCACCTTGTCATTTAATTTAATAAAAACAAATAATTTGGTTATGCAATTTTACTCATGCACTATATTTACAATAAATCTTACATCATGTGGTCATACTAAATTTAAATAAAACTTGTATATTCAAAAAAAAAAAAATTATATTATTGAAACAAATAAAAAGTTAAAAATTATTTTGAATCAGCATTTAGTTTTATAATTTGGGGATAGTTACTAATGCACACACAAGAAGCATTAATGCTATTGTAAAAAATCTTGTGTGTTTTTATTTTTTAATTATTATATCTTAAATTAAGTTACTTTTTTTAAATCATGTAGTTAAACATTCAATTTCACAAATTCAAAATGATTATGAAAAGTTTTTCAATGACGGCAAACAAATGCAAAACTGCATTTAATATGTCTAATTACATTGCTAATAAATTAATTTAAAAATATCAAACTATGTAAACAGAGCTTTAGTAATATTTGTCTGAATTTTGCTTTTACACTTTCACTCGCGTGTGTCGTCCACGGAGCCTCCTAAAAACACGTGTTCTTCACGCAAATCAGATAGAGCTTTAATAATATTTACCTCACTCCTACTTTTATATAGTTATAAATTAATTTTATTAAAGGTTAAGTTTAGTCAAAGGACAAAAATAAAATTAAATCGGTTAACCCGGCTATTATTGATATATTCCATGATGGTGAATAATGGTGGTATTTGTGAACAAGGTATGACTTTTGTGGTACGGTGAGCAATGAAGATGGTGAAGGCAGCATTAAGTTTTTGGATAGTTCATTATAACACTAACATCTTCCATTGTTTTGGTTTACCAAAAAACTGTATTGATTGGGAAAATGTTGTAGATCCCTTCTCCCTTACCTTAGCATCTATTGTAACCTTCCAAAATTACAACAAATGTGGTATTTCTTTTATCCTGAAATTATTTTACGTTTGGGACGATACAAAAATAAAAAAATGTAAGTATATTAATATAAAATTAAATAATAAAAAAAAATATATTCTAATAATTTTGAATATAGAATATTATTATTTAAATAATATAAAAATAAAATTAAAATATTAAACAAAATAAATGCGAAAGTAGAATTCAAGGCTAAGAATAACCAACTTCAAATTATATACGCACCGGTGTACGTATAAATATCAACCTACACCTCTCAAAAGAGAGACTTTTATGCAAAATTATGTAATGTTTGTTATGTTGCATCCAATTTGAAAATTCCTTCGAGTTCTGATTAATTGATTAGTATCGATCCAAGAGAAAAAGAAAAAAAAAAAAAACATCAGCATATTTATATGACCCTTCAGAGTGGAATTTTAATAAATCGATCTTAATTTCCAAATACAAATTAATCAACAAGAAAAGGAAGTTAAAATCAATCAAAAAATATATTAATTAATCGAGTAATATTAAGCTTATAGCCGTATACCACTTCACAATTCAATAAATAGTAGGTTTAAAAAAATCAAAAAGGGAGAATAGTCTCGAAACAGTGAACGCCATCGAGCTCCGGCGCAAACCTCGGCGTTCTCGTCTTCCGGCGACCCATCGACGGCTGAGAAGATGAATTGACGTCTTTACCCTTACTCTGTCCCTCAATTTTCGCGGTGGGCACCCCCAGATCTTGCTTGTTAACAGAAGAAGCCGGCGCCGGCGAAAATCCGACTTTGTGGCCGAAAGAGTCGGCGCAGAAGGCTTCGAACGAGCTGAAAATAGACATCGACATAGTTGATCGGCTTGAATTCAAACACTCTGTTTTTTGTAACCGGCTTTTTAAATTTGAAGTAAGCAACGGCGTTTTTCTGCAGCAATCAAAGAGAGAGGAGAGAGAAGTTGTGGATAGAAGAGAAGGGAGGTGTGGAGAGAGCGATTTATATGGGGAGAAAGCGTGTTCGGAGCGAGGGAAGCTTCAACGTTTTTAATAAGGGATGTCATTTTGATGATGGAAAAAGCGTTTTCCACCGTCTTTCCACTTTCGGTCTCTATCCAATGGGAAAATTGTAAAATAATTTTAAAAAATAATACTAATTATAAATTAATTCTATATAAAATAAAATTATTTATACAAATTAAAATTACATATTTATACAAATATTTTTAATTAATATATAAATCTCATTTTTATTTTATTTTGTATTTTATAAAACTGGACTTTCTTTCTGGTATATTTAAGGATGAAAATATCCCAATATTTTCCCGATATATCCACGATATATTCATTTTTCGTAGTCACCGATATTGAGTAGAAACGATATTTTCATAATATTCATTAAAAAAATAAAAAATATCGATCTGTAATATCGATATCGCTTATTTTTTTTCCATAAATTAAATCAAATATCATTAGATATCGAGAAAATATCGAAAGATATCGAGGAATTATCGAAAGATATCGAGAAAATATCGATAAATTTCGGAAAAAACTTCAAAAAATAGTGTATGTATATAAATTTGTCACAACTGTAAAATTTATTTAAATTCTTTTGTTAAATATTTGCTCTTAAATTTTTTATAATTTTTAAATTTACCGATATCGAATATCGATATCGATATATCCATCGATATTTCCACAATTTTAAGATTTTGATATTTTCATAGATACCGATATTTTCAACCTTGGGTATACTGTGAGACTTGGTCAGTTGGTGGCGGTTCTGACTTGTACACAAGTGGTCAACTAAGTCGCCAAATTGTAGCAAATTTAATTGGTCAGTTGGTGGCGGTTCTGACTTGCACACAAGTGGTCAACTAAGTCGCCAAATTGTAGCAAATTTAATTATAATTAAAAATGTTAAATTGTCTAGCTACACAAGTGGTCAACTTGTCACAATTACCATTTGAATTACATTTACTTTCAAGTTCAGGTTACCCAATAGGGGTGATAAAGGTGTATTAAAATATGGACATTCGTGTTTACTTTTATTTACTATTTAGATTGGATTATAGTAAGTATAATTGCAAAATTATTAATTTACTTCTATATTTCAATTTTTAATTTATTTAGATCATCATCTTCATTCTTCTATGGATTCCAAAATAACTTGACTCCCTCTGAAATAATTTCTCCCACCGGAAAACAATTCATGCTCCAATACATCAACCTCCGGCAATGGGCTCAGCTTTCTTCTTCCATTAGAATTGCAGCTGTGGTCGTGGTTCTTCAATCGGAATTGCAGCAGAGGTTATTCAATTAAAATCGCAGCAACACCCTGGTTTTCTTCTTCAATTGCAGCAACCAAACTTCAATTCCCAAAAACGTTTTCTTGAGAGTTGGTATGTCAATAGAATTTCGTCCAATTGTCGTAAGTTTGCAAGAACAATGCGTGGAAATCGTGGGTGCTGTCTATGTCAGATCATGACAAGCATAAATTTGCAAGGCTGCAAAATAGCCCATCAAGTGTTTGCCTATACATGAAGCCAAATCAAGTCAAGTCTGAGAGCTTGAATAAACTCAACTTGTTAAGAATGCTGCATCAAATTCATCCCAGTGCTTCCCATGTCAACATTAAAGGATTCAAGCTTTTTAGATGACCAACATTTTGGAGATGCAAACCTTCTGCCTCCATCAAGTGTAGTCCAATTGATATTCTCTTGACCACCTCTTCCAAAGAAGTAGTAGTTGGTGATGCAGATTGAGATTTCAAAGCATGAAGAACTTAAGGGGGATATTCATCTTTGATAAAATTAATTTCATATCTATGCCACTTTGAGTGTTGAGATACGGGCACGCAAAGAAACCTTTGTTTTTTAGCTTCTCGTAAGCATACATCCCTCAAAAGATAGTGAGTTTTACATATTTTTGCTTCCCCATTCCAGAGCCATCTATGAACCATAATGAGATTTTTATTGACATATTCTTCAGCAACCATCAATTGGCTTCAAAATTCCTTCGGCAACCCGAGGTCCTACACACGAATTTCATGATCTTCTGGGAGTTTCCCCCACCGTGCAATTAGAAGCAGTTCAATTCTCCTTAGACAAAATGACAGTCCAAGTGAAGCAGGGCTTCTTTCCCCTGCTCTGCTCTGCAACATCACTAACAAGGTTATTCTTATCGGCCAAATCCTCAGCAGCGTCCCATTTCGCTTCTCAACTCTCTACAACAGTCTGGTGGTGATCAGTTGCAAGAGTAAGGCCTGGTTACTCAACTACGACTGACAAGCCTTACTTCGGCCCCCATTTGCAGCTCCAATGATCTGCTGCCAAACAACGATCCCGTCTCAGTTCAGAGAGCCCGAGGTGTTTTACTACTCGGAGCCATCGAGCAGTCTAACTGTTTGTGGATATGCCTTTTTGAATGACCACACTCAAAAAACTTCGTAACTAGTTTGCAATATGTAAGCCGTGTGCATTCTCCAAATTTATGATTGATCTTGGATTTTCTGAAATATATCCCCAATACTGGATTCTGATAAAACCCCTCCAATCACAACTATTGACAAGGAAGGTCCTATACAATTTCTCACAATCTTCTTACACAATTTTGCATCCAACTCTCATTTGAACGTGAAAATTACTCAACTCACAAACCTATATCGACAACACAGAATTTGGAAATAACAGCTTAACTTCACTCCAAGCCTCAATGCTCATCCATAACACCTCCTACCCCATCATAAATTTTGCCAAGGGTGGATAAATTTCACCTGAAATATGAAATTTGGATTTTATTTGCTCTTTTCAATGAGTGTCTACCATTCGGCACATCCCTTCATTTTTTTTCCAAATTTCAACCACTTCTCTACTGACGAGAAAACTATTTTTTTTTTGTTGCTCAGAACAACCAAAACCCATAATTTTTCATACAGAGCATTTGAAACGACTGAGTGTAACTAACTAGAACACACTAGAAATATGTTCTTGACTCATAAATTAAAAGAGAAACAAGAAACATCGGAATTGGGATATAAATTGCACACATAAAAAACGAACAGCAGCAAGAACTGTGAAGGCTTCAAAATAACAAAATTGAATTGCTTCCATCAGACAAGGTAACAGCATTCCAGTATAGTCACATAATTCTTGAAAAGGTAACAAACACGTATGAAGCTAATTTCCGAAACTTGGAAAAAAAAAACAGGATAACAAAACAACACCTAATCAAACAAGCCAAATCCCATATCATCGTCACTCTCCTCTTTCTCCTCCTCCTGTTAAAAAGTTGAATAAACAAAACAAGATCATCAAACACATTCTACACATGAATAAATTTAACGTAAACAACTTAATTAAGCATCATATTAGTTTAGCCAATGAGCAAAAAATAACTCAGAATGAAATTCAAAGAACATTTTAATACTTCATTTTAACACATTCTACCAATAAAGCAATACCATAAAGAATTTCTTATTCCAATTCTAGGTATAACTTGTAACAATTGGAGGATTCACCATCGAATGTTACCAGAAGTGCACTTTCCTACCCAATTATCATTAACCAAATCAATATTCGAACAGAGAAATCATGATACAAAATTTAGGTGATTCCTGCTATTGACCTCTAGATGTCATTCAAAGTTTAATGTTTTAAACGTAATCGGTTAAAAAGATTCACCGAATACGGAAGAAAATATTAATCTTTCAAACATTATATCTCAAACTGTGTGATTTGCAGCCAAAAAAGTAAATTATGAGTGAGAAATAAAATAAATACCTTCTTAGCCTCGGCAGCTGGGGCAGCTGCGGTATCGGCGCCACCAGCAGCTCCACCAGCAGGGGCTGAGACAGCAACGGCACCACCACCACCAGAGCCAACATTTAAAAGGAGATCCTCAACATTCCTCTTCTCGCATAACTTGGCAAAGAGGCTGGGCCAGTACGATTCCACCGACAAATTCGCCGCCTTCAAAAGCGTCGATATTTTCTCGGCCTACAATTAAACAAAAAATTAATAAAACCCAAAATGAATCAAATTTAATCCGTACATAAACGTAGATTTCAGCAGAAGAGACTTACAGTAACGGAGATGCCATCGTCGTGAAGAATCAAAGCGGCATAGGTGCAGGCAAGCTCTCCGATCGACATTATTCCTTTACCGAAATGAAACGGTGTGCAAATCTAGGGTTTCGGCAAGGCTGCTGCTGCTGAAATTTAGGGTTTTTGCAAGGCAGCTGCTGCTGCCGCCAATATGTAGCGAATTTTTGCGCGCCTTAACGGGCTACATCGTCCCTCTTAAAGGCCCAATATATTCCTTAACGGACTACTTTGAGTGCTTGTCCCTCTTAAAGGCCCAATAACAAATGAACGTAGCCCACTAAATTAACACTAGGCCCGCGTTAGGACCCGACTATATACCCGTTCAATTTTATAAGACGCACCTACATACGTTATGTGCACCCACGTTTGTTGTCCCTCTTCGTCTACCCCATTTTTAGGGGAGTGGATCATCTGTTGGGTGATAAACCAATAATAAATGATGTTTGGGTTAAACTTAATTTAAAAAATTTTAAATCCTAACTTCTCATATTAAACTCTAACTTCCCACATGCTAAAATTTTGACCTTTTTAGAAAAATATTGTGTGTTCTAATCGTTTTTCTGAAATAATTTTTGAAAATTAAGTTCATTTTTTAAAAATATATCCTCTTTTTTAAGAAAATATTGCAATCTTTTGAAAATGAATTTTGAAAAATAACCATTGTGCGTGAGTTTAGTGGTGGGATTTTGGACTAGGCTTAGAGTGTGTTTGCAGTCACAACTAAAAGAGTAGAAGTGCTTCTATAATTTAAAAGTTAGATCACATCAGCTTTAAAAAAAACACTTATTACTATGAAAGAAGAGGTTGAAAGCAAGACCTTAGTCCTTTTTCTTTCCGGAGTATTTTATGTGTTCTTTTGAATTTTTATCTCAAGATCTCAGATTTATTTTAACTTTTTTTTCAAATATTTTAGAGACAAGTTCGCAGTGGTGTCAACTTGCACAATTCCATGATAGCTGTCGACAACTGCCATCTGTTGGAAGGGTGGAGAAGCATTGAAATTAAAGTTTTAATTTCAAGGGTAGGATAGTTTTTCTATACGTAAATTTTTTTTACAAAATGTGGTGGGTGTACTATCGATTTATGGGTGCATATAACCTGACCTTAAAGGACTTATTTGGTTCAATTGATAAGATAAATAATTCAAAATAGATTAAATAAGATTATAATTTAGATATTGTTATTTGTGAGTAAAATAATATATTTAGTTTGATGGATTAAGATAATTAATAATGTAAGATAATTTTATTTTGAATATTTAGATGGTAAGATTAATAATAAAAAATATGTAATTGAAAATTTTGTCCTTTATATTATAAACAAAAATAAAGTAAATTATGGTTTCCCTTTTTCAATATAAGAGGAGTGTTTTAATAAAGATAAACACAATGAATTATTATCATATCTCTACCCTAAGATAATATTATATATCATTTCTAACATAATTGAATTTTAGTTTTGAGATTTTTATTAATCTTGGGCCTTTGTCCATTAAACCAAACATCAAATTAGATAAGATAAAATAATTTAATTTATTTTAGCTTATCTAATAAATCAAATGAGGCCTAAGACTATATATTGAACTGCTAATGGACTCATTAATTTTTGGAGAAAAACAAAAAGATTGTGAAGCTACCTAAAATTAGGAAAATAATTAATTTTACGCAATTCTGTTTGATAAAATCTTGGAAATTCTTTTTTTTTTTTTTTTGGAGTTGATGAGCTTGATAGTTTGAAAAAAAATAGTAATAATTTGTATTTTTTATTTATTTAGTTTTATTAACGTAAGAATTAAATTTTCTGTTTTACCTTTTTTCTACTCTTAAATAATTGTGATTAAAAAAAATGTCTGATATCATTAAGAACTGAGTTTACTCTTGATGATAGTAATTATTTGACTTGAGCTCTTAATATTGAGATTCACTTAACTTCATATAATATAAATGAAACTATTGCAAAAGGTTCTGAATTCATCATTGCCCAGAAGGCAAAGTAATTAATTTTTCTTATACACCACCTCAATCAAAATCTGAAAAATGAGTATCTTATTGAAAAGATCCAAGTGCGTTATGAAAATCCTTGGAGGACTAGTTTCATCAACAAAAAGATGTAATACTTTCTCAAGCACAATATGATTGGCTAAATCTCCATTTTCAGGTTTTTCATATCTGTGATAGAGTACAACTCTGTCTTAAATTGTACTGTGATCAGTTGAAATTATATCAACAATAAATTACTGAAATTGAATTATTGCAAAAAGACTTTATCCACATTCCATGATAGTAATCTTGTACTCCATCAACAACACAGGGTCAGAAACTACATTTTCATCCGGAGCTAATTTCTACACTTTTAGTGGCATAAAAGCATAACCATCTATTAATGAAAAATTATAATGCAAGATCAGTTGGCTCACAGGTAGTGCTAGAAGCATATGTTACAACTCGAGAAAGTTATAGGGTGTGGACGTGGAAGAGAAATAGATAAAGGTTTCAAGGTTCGGTTAGAGGTCGAGATCAAATTTAGGATCAAGGTTGAATTTGGGATCGATGTCAAAGAACTTTGAATGATGTCCAAGTTCAGGGCATGGAAAAGGTGTACCTCATGTTAAGACCACTCCGCACAATCTAGCTCTCGTATTAAGAGTAAGCAAATTTGTTATAAGTATGGGTACGATAACCAATAGTCTTATACATATCGCACCCCCAAGCATCTTGTTTAAACTTATCAACAGATACTGAAGGACAATAATGAAAAGTTACCTCAGGGTGGATCTTACCATGTTAGTTTACCTGAAGCAAACTTTGATAAAGAAAATGATGATCTATTGAGTGTTGAGCTTAAAAGCTTTGGACATGACGATTGATCTACATGCTTGATAGTTGTTATTTAGAGTTTCTATTAGACTATTTATTTTCCGGAAGATTGTTACTCCCTAGTATATTTTTTATTTGATATTTCTTCCTTGGTGTGTCTTTTCTTGCTATATTTGTAGTACTAGATGACCTTGCTTTTGATATATTACTTATTTATATGTCTATTTTTTAGTTAGCTTCAATTGTGTATCATCATTGTCTTGACTTATGGAAGATAATATTTTATGTTTGGTAGATAGTGCTACCATACACACGATCCTGAAAGATATGAAAATGTTCAAAATTTTGTTTGAAAAGAGAAAAGTGTCACAATAACTACTGACGATAATATCTTAATTATAGGCTCTGATAGAGCTTCAATTGTTCTCCCTATGGGTACTAAATTAATAATTCAAAATGTATTATTATTTCCACGATCTAAACGTACCATTCTCAATTTTAAGGATATTAGATCAAATGACTATCACAATGAAACTAGCACTGAGAATAATAATGAATATCTTTTGATGACTCGTTTCTCTAGGTAGTCAAAATAAAGTTGTTGAAGAACTTCCTTCTTTTTCATCCAGATGGTATTACACTTACATTTGACCTTCTAATTTGAATATAACAATGAACTTAAAATTTAATAATCCAAATTCCTTCAAATTATGACATGAGCAGTTAGGACAACTAGGACAAAATATGAGTCGTCGAATTTTGTCTAATTCTATTGGATATGGTCTAACAAATAATAGAATCTCTGTTGTTAATGAATTTATTTGTGATGCATGTACAAATGATAAACTTATAATACGATTGTCTTGTACTAAAGTAGGAACAGAATCTCCAATTTTCCTTGAATAGATTTATGAAGATACCATTTCAATATTTCATGGTCCTAATTGATGTTTCCATATGGTGGACTTATGTATGCTCATTATCAATCCGCAATATTGCTTTTGCAAAGCTTATTGTAAAAATTATTGAACTTAAATCTCAACTAGGGAGATAATTAACTCGCATATGTATTACAAGATAATTAGCTCGCCACTGAATCTGATTTTGCCCGTTTAGAGAGGTAGTTAGCTCATCAATAGATTATTCTTATTTGGACAATCTTATGTTCCTCAACCATTGTACTTTATCTGGTTGTGTCTGTTGCATTTCCCACTAAGTCCTTTCTGCAAAATAATTAGGTCGCCAAGAACTTAGCTCGGATGATTTTTACCTCATCAAGGGTGCACTTGGTTACTCCTCCAAAGCGAGCAATCTTGTCGTTCCTTGCAGGTTGATTGTATCCTTATCTAAAAGATGTTTGAACCTCGCTAGCTTGCAAGGCTTAGGGTGGGCAACTATATAACATTTAATCAAGTGAGAGAAATTTTTCTTTCATGCATAAAAATACTTACATGCCCCATGGGGTTTTGCAAGGTGTAATCTATTGAAAGTATTTCTTCAAGTGATTAGCATTCCATATATATAGTTCGGAGTACTATTGGGGCGCTCGAGCTCATAGTCTCTATTGAGTAAGCACTTTGTCATTCTAAATGGACATTCTCACTTTGGGCCAAATATCCCTTTAGCTGCATCAACCATTTTTTTAATATTAGGTCCCCCACTCCGAATCTTCTAAGACTTATATTAGGGTTGAAGTACCTTTCCAATTGTTGCTTGTAAGTTGTTTTCTTGTGGATTGAGGCCAGTCTTCATTCCTCGATCATATCGAGGTCGGTCTTTCTTGCCATATCATTATCCTAGCTAGGTTGTTGCGAGGTTCTGTGACTTAGTATAGCTACCTGGGATGATATAATTGCCTCAAGTCCCAAAAGCAAGGTTGAATGGTGTCTCGCCAGTGGCGTTCCCTAATGCCATTGTGTAGGACCATAACACGTCTGAGAGCATGCTGGTCCACCTGCCTTTTCTTTCTTCAAGCTTGGCTTTCAAAATATGCTTCATTTTTTTTTTTACTTTCTCGACCTGGTGGTTTGTTTGTGAAAGATACTGGGCCGAGTAAATTTTCCTTATCTTCCACTTGTTGCAAAATTCAATCATCTCGGTGTCATCGAATTATTTTCTATTGTCCGATATAAAGGTTTGCAGAAGCCCAAATCTATAAATTAAAATTTTCTATATAATTTTATAATCTGATTTTGACCGATCTTATTCAAAAGCTCTACCTCTTCTCACTTGGTGAAATACTCAACAATGATGACTGTAAATTTATACCCACCTTGGGTTATTGGCATGGGACCTATGAGATTAATGGGCAAACAACCAAAGGCTACACATGGTCATAAGTTGCTCGGGAGACTGTTTGATGTTTGACCCCATGACCTAACACTGATGGCATGTTTTTTGCATAAGCAATAGCATCCTTCCTCAACGAGATAATCTTGCCTCATTTGTCTTGTAGATGAGAGTGTGCCCTCCAACATGATTTTCGCAAACTCCATTGTGGATATCAACTAAATCTTTCTTCTCCTACTATGGGGTTATACACTTTAAGAGAGAGTGAGGGACAAAAACTTCTTTTGTAAATTTGGTACAACCGACTTAGTGAGTTCCTCTTAAAGAAAAAGTATATAAACAATGAACCATTTTCTTGGTGTTTATAAAAAAATTATTAAATGATTTTTGTATTATCTCAGTTTATGTTGATGATCTAAATATAATTAGAACAAGAAAGGAGATTGAAGAAACTAGTTCAATTCTAAAGACTCAATTTAAAATGAAAGACGTGCGTAAAATCAAGTATTATATTAGCGATATTTGAAAATTTGAATTCATATGAACTCAAATTTAGAGAAGACAAAGAAGCCTTAGTCTTAATATTTTTCATCTTTGCTTTCTCTATTACATTTTTTTCTATATTACTTCTTTTTCCCCTGTCTGTATTAATTTGTACATATTCATATTAGCCCTTCTAGTATTAATTTTCTACTTATACTAAAGAGAATATATCAATTTATAGTCTGAAACATATTAATTTATAGGGTTAATTCTATAAAAATGCACCACCTTTTACTCAACTTTCAATTTAATCCCGAGCTTCACGATTATTATTAAAAAGCTTGGCCTTTTAAGAAATTTCAATTCGATACATATTTTTTTTTTTCGGTCGACCACCGATAACGTGTCTCATTGGAGCGCGTGAAAGTTTACCACACTGACGTACACACATTTAATTATATTTTATTTTTTTAATTTGTACACCATATATCATATTCATATATATAAAATAACAATACTTTTTATTTATAAATATTTTCTGGCTGTAAAAAGGGAAAATGTTCTTATATGTTTGTAACATTCAATATTAGTTTCATAAAACACTTGAAAAAACACCCAAATACCCTAGAAAAATTGCCCAAAATCATACCAAATTCTGAAAAATCTCAATACTGGAGGTTTGAATTTCTAAATTTTATGCATGCATACCAGCATGACAAACTTTTATCACTCCGGCGAGATACATCATCAATTGTCAGTCGGAGATGAAAAATATGTATCAGATTGAAATTTTTTAAAAGGTTGTTCTTTTTAATTATATTTGTAAAGTTCGGGATTAAATTGAAAGTTGAGTAAAATGTGGTGTATTTTTATAGAATTAACCCTAATTTATATAATAAAAGTATTTGTTTGTATATATTACGAATTTGACTCTCTCTATTTCTTTTTTCTTTCTCTGCGAATGTGCATCTATTAGTTAATATGTTGAAATGAGTTAGTGAATAACATGATACTAGTCATATATTGAAGAATATTACTTATAAATTAATCAATCAATTTTTTTATTAAAGATTTATAAGCATTATAACTTTATTTTATTTTGAATTTGGTCCTTTAGATTACATATTTGATTTTGGTCCTATAAGTTTGAAAATATTTTGTTTTTAGTCCTTTTACAAAATTTGATTTTGGTCCTGTAAATTTGTAAAAGGACCAAAATCAAAACATTTTCAAATTTATAGGATCAAAGTCAAAATGTGTAATCCATGTGAACCAAATTCAAATTTTTGACAAGTTATAGGACAAAAAAACTTTAATCCCCAATTTTTTAATAAACAAACTAATATGCTTTTAAATATAAAATATAATAGATGTGGCAGCTCTTTCCTTTACAAGTAAAATTTTACAACAAAAATATCACCTTAAATTGTTTGAGTAGTTCTCTTGTAAACTTAAGTTCAAGTTCACATGAATTTATATCACTATTATATATAGTCATTTTTATTATTATTCATATATATTATTACTGTAATAAAATTATACTTGATTTTATAACAAGGGAAAATGTACAAATTGGACCCTAAACTATTTTTTGAAACAATTATGCCCTTCAACTTCGAAAAAAAGGTACGAATTGGACCCTGACTTTTGTCTCAAATACAAATTGGACCCTAAACTATTTTTTGAAACAAATATGCCCTTCAACTTCGACAAAATATACAAATTGGACCTTGAACTTTTATCTCAAACACAAATCTGACCATAAACTATTTTTTCAAATAAAAAAAAATTACAAATGAAATAATTAATTGAAAAACTAAAAAAATTAGATAAATATTTAAATAATTAAAAAAATTAAAAATCAAAGTTTTAATTATTAGATCAATATTTAACTAATTAAATTAAAAAATAAAATGAATAAAATAAAAAAATTTATTAAAATAAATAAACTAAATCTTTAAATAATCCAATTAAATCTTTAACAAGTAGTAAAATAAAGTTCAACTAAATCTTTAAAGTTTAAACTAAGAAAATAAATTTTTAAAATTCTAATTTTAATTCAAGATAAATAAAATAAAATATAATTAACTTTTAAATTAACTGTTTATGAAATATAGTTGATTTTAAAAAAAAAAAATCTAAGTTTAGCCTATTTTTTAAAGATTTTTTTAATTTGATATTTTCTTGAAGATTTTGTTGATTTTTATATATATTTTAAAATATTTTAAACTTTTTTTTTATTTTACTTGATTTATTTAATTTTTTCAAATTTTAGTTAGGTTAATGATTTTATTAAAATACTACCTAATTTAATTATTTTGAAGATTCATTTTATTTTCTCTTATTTTTTTATTATTTTTCAGATTTTTATTTTTTATTGAATTTTAATTTTTTTTTATAATTTAAATAATTTAATTTTTTAGTATTTATGAAGTTTTTTTATTTTTTAAATAATATTATAATTTATATTTAAGACATAAGTTTAGGATCGTATTTGTACATTCCCCCAAAGTTGAAGAGCATATTTGTTTCAAAATATAGTTTAGGAGCCCAATTTGTACCTGAGACAAAAGTCCAGGGTCCAATTTGTACATTTTCTCAAAGTTGAAGTGCATATTTGTTTCAAAAAATAGTTTATGGTCCAATTTGTACTTGAGACAAAAATTCAGGGTCCAATTTGTACATTTTCCCTTTTAACAATGATAATGTATATGAATAACAGTAATAGTGAATATACATGACATTGATAATTGATATAAATTTTTATTAAATTTGTTTTTCTCAATTAACAGTACCATATATTTATAAAATAATGCTTTTTCATTAAATAGTTCTTAATTGAGGAAAGACATGTTGTTGGCCAAATCAATTTTAGCCATATAATGAATTGAAAAGATCAAAGAAACACTCCTCGACTTTGACATCTCGTTTGGCTTAAGGTCTCTGTAAACTATTCTGATCATAATATACAAATTTTTCCCTTCTATCCAAAAGCAATCAACATAAACCATATAAAGGGCACAAATATTGGCAAATTTATTTATTTAACGATGTTTTAAAATTAATTTACTGAAATGGGTGAAAATTGAGAAGTTTAGCAAAAATAAAGGCAGTCGGGTCTGGGATTCCCGACTGAAAATCCAGTCGGTATCCTAGACACCGACTGATGACGTGTGTATTCCATTATTCCAATATAGGTGCAACGTAGTCCAGTCGGTTCTCTTAGAACCGACTGGTGGGAAAATCAATTCATCAACTGGGACATCATCATTTCGGCCATCAGCAGCATTCACTTTACTTTTCTTTTTTATTTTATTTTGGCAGCCTTTCACATCTTCACATATATGAATTGACAACATGGCAGTATTCACATCTTTACAATAGAATCCAATGCTCATCTTTTATTCAAGTGCCAAAAATATTTTTTTTCGGACATTGTTATTAAAATTTTATTCTATTGTATTATATTGTTGTTAAAATTTATTTATATTAAAATTTATGAAAAATATAAATTAATTTTTTATTTAACTATTTTAATTATTTTTAGATTAATACAAATTGATACTATAAAAATTAAACAAATTAAATAAAATTTGATTATTTTATAATTGAATATTATATTTATAACTAAATAATATTTTTATGTTATATATAAAAAAAATTAATACCACAAAATTCGTGAATTTATGTAGTAATTAATTTGTTAACTCCAATTCATCATATTCAAAGTTATTAACTCTTTTAATTTGTCAACTAAAGTATGTTTACTCTCATTATGTTTTTTAAAACATACTTCCAGTGGCTAATTAATGGTAAATACTTTTAAATTTTTAAAATGACTTCAAAAATTAATCATAATAAATTTACCAACCTTAAGCAAAATTCTAAAGCAAAAATAATATAGGGAAAAAGTCATTTTACCCAATAACTTTGAAATTAAATATGATCGAAGTAGCACAATTATTTCTATAAAAAATAAAATTACTTTATAATTCTATCTTGTTAAGTGATACTTCTTCGGTGATAAATGCAAATATGAACTGCAAAAAAAAACATCAAGGTTAGTCAATAAAATAATATAAATATATAAAAATATAATTTTTAATACATGCATCTTAAGTAAAAAAATTAAATTTAAAATTTATACTTACACTTTAAAAAAAAATATTATTTATACAGCTCGACAACAACTTATGAAAGAAAATAATGTTGGTGGAAGGACAATGTTTTTTTTTTAAGGTGGAGAAATAAAATATTTTTTGGTGGAGATAATATACTGTAAAAATGTAAAAAATAGAATATATATTAGGAAGGTGATCTTCGTGTATATGTAAAGGAAGTGAATGATATGTATTGAGTGTGGTGGGTTAAATACAGGAAGGTGAGTGCATGTATATATATACAATCTGCATGGAGTATTAATATTCTCAAACAAAGAACCAAACAAACTCATTCTGCTTATCTTGATTTTTTTGCTGCCCCATGCATTGAATGCACACAGCTCAAGGTGGTCATGTGATTTCTGAAAAGTTGGTTGCATCAGGATCTGAAAAGTTGGCTAATACAAACTCATCAATAATGAAATGTTATATACATAGGATTCGAGGACGCCACGTGATTTGCTCCGACTGGTTGCGTGTCATAACGTACACCGCATTAAACCAATAATACACATTCCACGTCACCAGTCGGTATCACAGATACCGACTGATTTTAGATTGCTAAAACCCCCAAATTTTACCCCATTTTGATAAACACTTTTCAAAACATCTCTAATTTAATAATTTTGCCCACAGATATTTACCTTTTTTTTTTAAGTACTTCACCTCCCTTGATTTTCCGTTTTTAAAAGACATAAATACTCTTTTAAGTATATTTTTCTAAATTGTTAATAGGTCAGTTCACCCCCCCTACCTTGTTCATACGTAGAATCATTCCATTTACTCATTTTGGGGGAAAAATTTGAACTCCATTTATTTAATTTGGACAAAAATTTTGAACATCATATGTTCACATGATTTTGACACAAAATAATAATAATTCTTCATATATACATAGAAGTGTTCGTATTATTTTTTACTAATTTTTTTGAAGAATTTTTTTAATTGTTTGAGTGTATTTTTTAGTTTTTAAGTATTATACATGTTGTATCAATGAATATATGTTGTCCAAACAAGTTTCACGTCTTTTATTTTCGTGATTTTTCGTATACATATGTTCAGCTCTTGTTGGTGGAACATTTGACAAATGTTCGGAAAAAAATTTCGAACAATATGTCAAATGTTCGGAAATTTTTTTCGAACAATTTCATTAAAGGGGGTGAAATTTCAAAAATAAATTTCACTTGAGAAGGACATGAGTATTATTGGAAGAGTATGGATGATGAACTGAACATTTATGATGATGAAGTGAAGAGAATAGGAAAGTACTTAGAAAAGGGGGAAAATATCCGCGCCATAAATTTTATCTTCATTATTTGAGCCTTTTTCGTCTCTTTCTTGCATTCGTAAGAACATCTAAAATCAAAGCAAATTTATCATACTAAACACTAGAAGAAATCATCTTCCAATAGATGGATCATAACATTTTTTTTTTTTTATGAATAGTGGTGTTGGACCACCTTCTGCCACCAATTCCAAAAACATGCATGTTTTGGAAAAATAAATAATTTCATTCTTTAAAGCAAACACACCCTAAAAAGCTACACTGGAAATTATATTCGGGATGATGTGCGTTCCAAAACCATTATAAAAACAGCCCTCAAGAATTACCCACATTGAGACCAATCAAAGCAACAAGGGCATTAAGACACTCCTCAACAGATAATAGTACTGATACAGGCACATTAATATTTCCATGCGTTGAAGAACAAATTTGGCAAAGAAAGCGGCTTCTCACGCACGGGACATTCGAAACTTCCTCTTCAGGTTGCCTCAAAGCAGGAATAAAATCAAAGAAATATCGGGTGTGTTCGTAAACTCTGTAAACAAAAGATGAGTACTTTGGGAAAATAAGTGATTCCGTTCTATGCTTTAAAGTTTGTAAACGTCCCCTTACTAAATGACACACCGGGTTGACATGTTTATTCTCCTACAAACTAACAAGTTGTGGCTACAACTTAGCAGCGCAAGAAATGCAACACAACTAATGAACTGGTAACAAACCCTGTCCTGAACACAGGCATACAAGCAAAAGTAGAACTATGGTGAGAGATATCATATGCCTCACTGTGTTTGTCAGGCATTAGAATTACTCAGATTCCAAATCCATTTGGAATATATGTAAATCACACATGGTGGAATGCAATAACTCTTATGACCAAGCTACTGAAATTGTGATTGATAAATAAAAAAATGTAATAACTTCAACTCCAACAAATCAGAAATTATTTTATACACAATCTCACCTTTTCTTCAAATGCAGAACTGCAGGTTTGAATCATGAGGAAGATGCTTCTGGTGCTAATTCGGTTTTCAAACTAAGTGTGCAAATAGATATCTCAACTTACATGCCATTGCCCTTTCTTTTAGGTGCTTGAATTTAGGGTGGTACCAATCAATGTGGATATATGGAAAATAAACAAAATGAGCAACTTGCTAACTACCATCAATTCATCAAAATTAGAACTCAGTAGCAGCAACCAGCAAATCAAATGGACAAATGAACTATGCCAAGTATCTGTCAAGATGAAATGTATAATCCATAAGTCATAACTTGAACAGTAGGTTCGTTAATGCATACATGAATAACAAAGACAAAATCCAAATTTCCATAAACAGGCAGCAGCTGAAACCAACATGAACTTGTCAATGCATTTTCTACACGAACATTGTAAGAACTAGTCGAGAACCTATGTATAACCATAAGTCTAACTCGAACATTATCTTCATTAATGTATTAACAGTGAAAGAAAAACTACAATCACAACACCAGAACATTTACAGCCACATCATCTTCATCGATTCAACAAAGAGAGAACTTGATCCAAAGTCATAAATACACATTCAACAGAAACAATTCAACACCCCCACCTTTCAACAATTAATTTTCAAGAATCGTGTTAGCATACAATTAACACCAAATAAAGACAAAAAAACAAAACCCCACCTCACACTTTTAGCATCTGCATCTTGTTCCCAAATGCAATGGCAATCCAATCCGGCTGAGCCACTGACCACTGCAGCTGGTTAATCTCGGCATTGGCAGTGTACATTGACATCGGATCAATCCCATTTGGCCCAGCAACGGTAGGTAACTCCCAAAGCAATGCTTGCCCATCATCCCCTGCTGAGCATATATGCCTACAGCTCTGTGGTGCCCAAGCAATGGCGTTCACACTAGCATTGTGTCTCTCCAACTCAGCCACTGGCATTGTGGGAGACCTAATATCTAATATCACTATCTTGTTACTATCCATCAAAATAGTAGCCATGTATCTCAAATCCTGCTTGTTCCAAGCTAATCTCAACAACGGCGTATCGGGCATAGGGCTCTCGTAAATTATCGTGGAATGCTCCTTATCTCTCAAATCAAAGATCCTTACTGAGCCATCAGCTGAAACTGAAGCGAAAACCCCAGCTTCACCCCAAGCTATATCGTAAACCTCCTTATCGTGAGCTATTAACTGTGTTTCCACGACACCCTTATCGATATCCCATATCGTACACGTTGTGTCGATACTGGAAGTCCCAATTCTCCGCGGCTCAACCTCGTTCCAATCGAAGGAAGTCAATGGAGCAGAGTATTCACTCGTTTTGCTATTGTTGAGCGTCGAAACACACTCAACTGAAGAACCCTTCACTTCCCAGAGGCGGAGGAAGTCACCAGAGGATGCAAGGAGGTTCGATGGGGCGGAGACGGAGGGGTGGAAGAGTAATTTCGTAGGAGGGTAAGGGTGACTGAAGGAGAGAGAAGGGACGGCATTGATGGAGGAAGAGTCTTCCGAAAACGAGAGAATGTCAACGCGATTCTTCTGCTCCTCGATGAAACTACCGATGGCGATGCGGCGGCGGTTCGCGGCGGAGATGGCCATGGCGTAGATAGGGTAAGAGGAATCAAATGTGACAACATTATCGAACCGGGGACGAGATTCTTGAGTCGAATTATCCATAAAAAATAGGCAGATTGATGGAATTCGGGAATAAATCAGGAATCTAGGGTTTGAAATGGGTGGAATTTAGTCAAAATTGGGACGATTTAATTCAATATTTCAGTGTGGGTGGAATGGATTGCAGCTTCTGCGAGGTAGGAGAAAAGGGAAACGGGCATTTTAGTTTGACCGGCGGCTGGAATGAGTGGGGCCTACTTGAACTAAAAAGCGTTTTTCTTACTTGATCATAAGTTTTAAAATTAAACGCGATTCTACACATGCAAAAGTAAAAGTCGCATAAGGCGGGAACTGAGGGCAAATACATAATTGGGCTTTCATGGGCTTTTAATATTGGTTTGCATGAGTTCTATTTGCACGTATAGCATTGGGTAATGCTTGTAAGGCCCAACAGAAACTATTGATTCCACCCTAAGAATTATATTGGGGGGTTACAACTACAAATAACTTTATATATATATATATATATATATATATAATATTCTTAAATATATATGATTCTCACATGAAGTATACGGTGAGTGCAGTGTAGAATTGTCTGAGCGTTTTTTTTTTTTTCTAAATTTCATCCCACAAAATATGTATTATTTTAAAATTGGTCCCAAATTTTTTATTATTGATTGCATACGATTTTGTTCTTGCATTTTGTAGTTCCAAGCGTTATAAATTTGGTCCCAAATTTTATTACAAATAAATTAATAAATTTGTAAATTTTGGGACCAAATCTATAATTCTTGGGACTATTAGTACAAAAAAAAATTATGTAGGATCAATAATAAAATATTTGAGATCAATTTTAAAATGATACATGTCCGTAGAAGTAAAAGTGAAAAAATCTTAATTGTGTGAATATGACTACGCTGTGAAATTTTGGATTGGGCCTTGCTACAAATGAAATGAGGGCATGTGGAATCCTTAAAAATGGAGTCATCATTAGGCGATTAAACAAAAATTAATGGACTGGTCTGGAAGTCATCTAAAATAGGCACGTGGTGTTGATGGAAGAGAAGATGATAATGCGATGTGATTAAATTTCGCAAGTACGTACTGTCAACTTTAAAGCGTCACGATTCACAAATCGTGCAATTTAATTCTTGCATGGAATGATGAATGTAAATGCAAATTCTGTTTAAATATTTGTTAATTTGTCTTTCGACTTGTAAACACGACTTATCGTTTATGTCATTTATTTAAATTCTCGTGGGTGCATGTCCCACTATACTATTTCTTTTTCTTTTTAAAAATGTGTACAAGTCTAGAAGATTGAAACACAAAATTCAATGACGACTTTATTAATACTAAGAGATTAAATAAATGTGAGATTTGCGTGTGGGGTGGGGGTTCTTTATATTATAAAATGTTTCTTCAGCATATTGCTTCACAAAAGAATCTTAATATATATATATATATTACCCTTTATTTATATTGAAGAGAAAGTTTTTTCTTTTAAAAAAAAATGAGTCATTGAAAAGTTTCATAACATAAAATAAAAATTTGTAGAGAGATGCGAATTAATTTATTTGTATTAATTAAATAATACCTTGTCATTTTACATCAATCCTGAGTTACAATATATCGACTCAAGTATATAAAGTAAAACTGTTTTTTAAAATTTAATTAGTGATATGTGATATTTAATAAATATTGATCATTAAACTTAAAAATAATACCACATTAATTATGTTTCCCACCATTAATGATATGTATAATTATTATCACTATTATAAAAATATGTCTTATTTTTTAATAGTAATACATATATACATAATAGTAATATTATATATACATAATAGTCATAATAGATACACATAATAACGATAGTTTATAAAACGAAATTCACCATGAATTTGGGTTGGCACAAAATTTTGTCATATTTCCACACAATTTTGACGTATTATTATGTTAATCTAATTCTGGAAATACGTAAAGTATATTCTGTTGAATCATCGGAAAAAAGTTGGTGTGCTTATCCTTAATTATGGACGCCACGGAGGAATGCAACTCCCACGTAGGACGTCCTTTATATCTGCTTTTGAGGTCATGAAATTAGAACTCAAGATCGAATCAATCATAAGTCATAACCCACTCCCACTTAGGACAGAATTAAGGGCCTTAATTTGTGCTAATCAAGCATCAATACAAACTAAATACTCCCTCCGTCCTAAAGGTGTTTTCACATTTGAGATGACACACTTTTTAAGAAAAATAGAGTGTTGTGTAAAATTATATTATTAAAATAATGAGATTAGTTGAATTGTAAGGATAAAATTAAAGTAATAGTTTCCATTTATGGGGTGTGAAAACAATTGTGGAACGAACGAAAAAGGAAAGTGTGAAAACAATTATGAGATGGAGTGAGTATTCTACGTTTCTTCATTGGAATATTCATAGAATTCTTCCAAACCATCAAACACGGTTTTACTTGTTTTAATTTTTAACTTATTTTCCTCCATCAAATCTCACATACATTCCGCAATTATCACGTTAGAATTATATTAACTTTCATGCAATTTTTTTTTTTTTTTCAGTTTTACATTTCATTTATTTTTAGTATGTATATTTTGTTCATATACTCAATCATACGGTGCGATTGATAAAAAGAGGCCGATTCATTTTTATTAATCTAATTAGAAAGTTGTTATTTTTATTCATTTTTATTTTGTACTATTGAAAAAAGTTAATTGGATAGAATTGACATTGTTATTTTATATCAGGATTTTGACACTGTAGTTTTATTTAATTTGAAGTTTTTTGTTTCGTTATGGATTGTAATTCAAATTATTAGAAGACTGCTGGATTGTTGTTGTTTGAACTTAATTTTGTGAATTTGAGTTTATTATGGATTGTTGAATTATATTTATTTGAGTTTATTAAGGATTGTTGCATTATTGTTGTTTAGCTCTTATTTAGATATTTTAATTTTAATTTAATTGATTGAATAGTGATTGATAATTAGACAAAATCTCATGACTATATAAGTAATATTTGTAGATTAAATTATCAATTAATGATGTGAATAATTTTTTTTTTAAAAAAGTGATATATTAATAAAATAAAAAAATTGGATAGGTAGCCCGACAGCCTATTTAGTGTCAGGATGGACTTGGAAATAATTGGATCAGATATTAGATTGACCCGACCCGATCCATTTTACAGGTCCGGTCATGATTCATGAATCATGTGAGTAAGTGGAAACTGAATATGACATCGTTTGTGTAATGTTTGTTATGTCGGATGAGGGAAGAGAAAAATTCATGGAGATAGCAACATGTGATGTAAGAATATTCTTCATATATAACGTGGGAGAAACTAATTGCAAATTTGCAGTATGAGTATTGAACTACGTGCCCCTTGTGTACGTTTCGTCGACCATGCATGTTCAGACTGCAGACCCCATATTACGCCATGCTACAAATTTCCAATTTTGTAGCAAATTTTGTAATATATACTTATTTAATGTAGGATTAGTCTTGTATGCACCGGTTACACGGTGCAACTCAAGTTCATTTCTTTAAAAGCTACACAAAATATTATTGAAAAGTTACACATGTTATTACTGAAAAATATATTTTTGATATTGTAACTTTTCAGTAATAATTTGTGCAACTTTTCAGTAAAAAATTGTGTAACTTTTTAAAAATAAATTTGAATTGCACCGTGTAACTGGTGCACAGGAGGCCTACTCTTTAATTTAAGTATGCAATTCTTTAATTTTTCGAGTTTAAAAACTTAAGTACTGAGTTTTAATTATGACTAACCATTCAAAGGCAAAGTATAATTCAAATCAACTTCACCGAGAAATTTATTTATTTTTGGTATATATTTTTTTAACAATTTAATTGTTTTATTATAAAATATTAGTTTTATAGCTATATATATTGTGTATTAATAAAAAGAACGAATATAGTTTTGAATTGTATAATGAAACTGATTTACAAACTGACTTATTATCATTCAAAATGTGAGGATTTAATGAAACTTTTATTTTGAACTAGGTTTTAATTCTCACATTTCAAATCTTTCATCACAACCTTATATAACCACAGCGTTAGCTTAGTGTTGAGGGCTTGGGATTTAGGATATGCTCCTCTTTAGATTTCAAGTTCAAAAAAACTGACAAGAAAAATGATATTGTAGTTACTTAATTTTATTAAGAGACACTTATATTTGAGGGCAAAGTTAAAGACCGAAAGATAATTTAGGGCTCATTGCTTTTTAAGTTGCAAATAGGGATAAAAGTACATGATGTAATAGTCACTATTAATCTCTGACAGATACTGTTCAAAATTGATTTGACTAATTTTTTTATTGTTCACAACTGTAACAAAGAATCTTTTAATCAACATATTTTCGGCGAGATGTGACAATACTTTTGAATGTGTGTCTATACTTTTGAGTTTTTTTTCTATACTTTACATGTCACTGTCTATATTTTTTTTATTGTTACTTTTCATAATTTTTAAATATTTTTCGAGGAGACACGACAATACTATTGTGTAGGAATCAATACTATTGATTTTTTTTACAATACTATAACAATTGTGTTTGTACTTTTTAGTTTTTTACAATACTTCAACAATTATGTCTGCATTATTGAGTTTCTTCCAATATTATAGCAATTGTGTCTGTACTATTGAATTTCTTGTAATACTCATTATGCACACACAAAAAAAGAGCAGCATCAATATTCCCATTACCATCTCACTAAAAGCTCCATTATAATCACACGTACATAAAAAAAAAGTTACAATACCAAAAAAATAAATTAAAGAGGTCTGCACACTAAAAAAGCTTCATTACAATCACACTTAAACTCAAAAAATCAAATGTTACAATACCCAAAAAAAAAAAAAAAAAGGGTCATCGGCCTCCATGGCTTACCTCTGTTCGACAGTCCATTGTCGGTCGCCATTGCCTACGTCTGTTCGAAAGCTCCAATCAACTTTACCCCTCCATCACCGCTGTCAACTCCACGGCCTACCTCTTTTCTAACACCACTTCCCTCTGGCGTCACCCCCTAAATCGATTGAGCCCTGTACTCCACCCCTCTCTTCACAGTGTTGATAAAAGGATATAAGCTCGGAGATTAAAGAACGATTAAGTATAACAAGAATAAAATGAAAGCTTCTCGCCCACATGCTCGCCGAGATGCTCGCTAGAGCCCAAAGGCAACCAAGCAGCAAGCCAACATGGCTACTCTCCAGTTGCTCGCCCGGGTGCTCGCTGAGCTGCTCGCCAGTTGCTCGCCCAGATTCCAAGCATAACAAAGCAAACGAGCCCGTGAGGCCAAAGGCTGGGTTGCTCGCCGGACTGATCGCCCACCTGCTCGCCACCTTGCTCGCCCAACGCAGAGGTGGCAAGACACCAAGCCATGAAGTCAAGCCCCATCCACTCACTTGCTCGCTGTATTGCTCGCCATCGTGCTCGACCATCACCTCCAAGGGAGAAGACACGAATGTCTAAGGAGCCTTATAGGAGTGTACAAGTCAGTCAAGGTAGTGATAGTGGAGTGAGTAACTGAGAGGATGACAAGTGGAGGACACATGTCACCTCCAGAGGCCACATGGCTTGTAAACATGCCACCTCACCCTTAAAAGGGTATAAATAGAGGAAAATACCTCATTTGTAAGGATCTAATTTCTCAAATACAAGAAATACATAACAATAAATTCTCTCTCTACTTTCTTATCCACAATTCATATTATAATCCCAATTAACCACCTTAGATTATTGATTGAGTGATTTACCTAGTACAATTAGCCACATAAATCCTTCGATTGTATAAATTGCTCAACAATTTGGCGCTAGAAGGAGGGTCCGAACCTCCGTCTGTTGAAGAATTTGATACTCATTCTTCATTATTTCTCAAGAACACCAAGAACGCCCTTCGAAGTTCGGTAAAAGTTTTGAGAAATATCTTCAATTGTGAGTGTTTTCAAGAATTTGTTGTCTTCAAAAACACGAACTAGAAAAGATTTCTTTAAAAACTCATTTACTATACTCAATTGTCACCGGAAACAATGACGAGACAAATGTACGAGGCCTCCCACGATGAATCCCATACCACCTCAACAAGCCGAAGGTGGAAGGGAAAGAAGCCTTCGGGACGTCGTCATGCTGAGATGACTCGAATCCCAGCATTGCCAGCGGCACCAGAGAGACCCCAGATTGAAGCAACCATCGAGTCGATGGTCAGGACCCCAGAAGACATCGAGAGGGCGATGGCTACCCTCAGACAGATGCAAAGGCAGCAAATTGTGGTGGCGCGTCAACCCCTAATTCAGTCGGCCCCAACAGAGACCAGACATGAGACCCGTACAAGTTATCATGCCCAGGAGGAGGAGGCTAGTAGTGGACGAGTTGCTCCGGTGAACTCGAAAGGCAAACAGAAGATGTGTGACCGTCTGGGGCCATAACCTCAACGCTCAGACCGGCGACTAGCTGAGCGAGAAGAAGGGCGACCAGCTGGGCGAGCAGGAGATCATATAGGATACCAAGAGGGATCACAAGGTGAAAGACACAATGTGCCAAGCCATCAGACCGGAAGTGGAAGGTCCGAGCATTCTCAGCATTATGGACCTTGTGAGTCTGATGCTAGGCATCAACGAAGGCCAGTCCAGGAAAGGTTGAGGAGGCGAGCATCGGAGAGGTTAGGACCCAATGCCGCGAGTAACCTCCAACGACTGCACCGAGAGATTTCCCGAAGTGAGGGACTGCTGGAGGCAGCAAGTCATCATGAGGTGCACCCGGAATAGCCTCGAGGAGGGGGATCGTCCCGGGGGTCGTCGGTCCTAGAGATAGAAAAGTTGAAGAAAGCTGTGGAGGACTTGCAACACCAGGTGGCCATCAAAGACAAGGTTGAGACGTACACGTCACTTCCAATTTCACCACTGTCATCGGTCATCCTTACAGCACCCATCCAGAAAAAGATACAGTTTCCCACATTAGTGTTGTATGAGGGAGAGTCTGACCCCAAGGTTCACATCTCAAAATATGTTGATTACATGATCTCAATGGGGGCATCATACGTGACGCAATGCCGGAACTTTCCTTTAACTCTTGGAGACCGTGCACACAGATGGTTCTCAGCTTTGACACCCGGATCAATTCAATCATTCGGACAGTTGACCCGGGAATTCCTATCCCACTTTTTGGGATTCGAAACATATTTGACACAAAAGCATAGGCTGGCCAATATTTCACAAGGGGCCGAGGAGACCGATCAACAATACTTAGAACGCTTCGACAAGATCCTTTTAGAAGGTGAGTCGGTTAGCGATGATACAAAGGTTGTGGCGGTCATGGCAGGACTGCGTAAAGGAACAGACCTATGGAAAGAGATGCATCTAGCTTGTCCTAGTACATATGCCGAGTTCCGCCACAGAGCCGGTGTATATGTTGCAATGCAAGAAGCAATGGCCAAACAATTGGGTTCAGAGGCTGATGACAAGAAAAATGGGAAAAAGCCCAGTGGTAGTGGTTATAAAGCCCCAAAAAATTTGAAATCATTTGGAGACACGGCAGAGTACAAAGAAAAACTAAACCAAGTGTTAACTAGCACGATTGACCACGTCTTCACAGCTGTGAAAGACCAGGACATGTTAGCCGCACCTCGGAGGATCAGGCAGGATCGAAGCAAGTTAAACCCAAATAAAATCTGTGCATATCATCAGAGTATTGAACACTTCACCAGTGAGTGCAGGGATCTTCTGAAACAATTATGGAAGTTTTACGAAGACGGGAAACTTGCCGAATTCGTCAAGAAAGCTCCGGGGAAAAGGCAGCGTCAGCCAAGACAAGAGGCCTCAGATGATGAAGATAGCGATGAGGCATAGAAGGCCCCAAACAGACAAGTAAGGAGAGGTCCACCAGCAAGGCCGACACATCTGGAACCTAACCGAGAGATCCTTATACTTGAAGAGATTGGATCGGCGGGAGGAATGGTGGATGGCCGTTCAACATCAAAAAGACAAAAGAAAGTGGAAATTCGGGCAGTCAATCAGGTCCAGGGGACGGGGTCCAGATCAAAAGCATCAGCTAAGCCAACTGCAGACTTGATTTTCTCACAAGCAGATCTCGAAGGGGTCCTTACACCGTACAACGACTCCCTGGTTATCAACGCTAATATCATGAACACGAGAGTACACCGACTGCTAGTGGATACTGGAGCCTACACGAACATCCTATTCAAGAAGACACTAGAACAGTTAGGAGATTACGAATCCTACATAAAGGATTGTAATCACAAAATAGTGGGATTCGGAGAGGCTGTGACTGTCCCACTAGGTGTAATAAGATTGCCTGTAGAACTTGTAGCGCTAGAGGACCCGGAAAGAAGGATGACTAGGTTGCTAGATTTTTTAGTCGTAGATCAACCGTCCACCTATAACGGGTTCCTCAGCCGCTCTTTTATTTCTGAATTTAAAGCCGCATGTTCTACTTATTATTACTGTATCAAATTCCCAACTCTTAAGGGTGCAGGTACGGTCAAAGGGGATCAGAAGAAGGCGCGGGAATGCCTACTAACTCTGAAGAAGCATGTTACCCAGGTGTTGGTGTTTGAAGATCTGATATCACAACCCTCCTTGGAAGAGTCGAGCAGTTTGGATGATATCTCAATAGATACCGTAATGATGGAGATAGATCAAACGCCAGAAGACATGGAAGTGGATGATACACCTCAACAAAACCAACAAACTGGGAGGCAAACGGAAAGTGACCCGGAAGTTCAGGATCATGATCCGACAACGGTGGCCGAAGTAAGCCGAAGTATGGAGTTAGCACTTGAAGGCCAGACAAATGCCCCGGAAGACATTGAACCTCGGTTGGGTTATGAACCCATCCCGGTGGAGATGGATATGCACCTCGAAGGACCAATTGATGACCCCAGGTGGAAGGATAAAAAGCGACGCGCTACACCAGTCGAGGAGCTCAGGTCCATACAGGTTTACCCAAATAAAAAAGATTTAGAACTCTTTATTGGGTCGGAGTTGCAGGAGCCTTATAGAAGCAGGATGAAAGAATTCCTTTGGGCTAACCTCGATGTATTTGCATGGTCGCACGAGGACATGACGGGCATACCGGTGGAGCACGCGTGCCATCGCCTTAACATAGATCCCACAAAGAAGTCCGTCCGTCAGAAGAGGAGAAAATATGGACCAGATAAATATGAAGCATTGACCGGCGAGGTGAAGAAGCTCTTAGACAATAAACTCATAAAGGAAGCACTATGTCCTCAATGGGTGGCAAACCCTATCCTGGTCAAGAAGCCGAATGGAACATGGAGGCTCTGTATAGACTTCACAGACCTAAATGCCGCGTGTCCAAAGGATAACTTCCCTTTGCCTCACATCGACCAGCTGGTAGACAATACGGCGGGACATGAACTAATGACGTTTATGGATGCCTTTGCAGGATACCATCAGATTGTCATGCATCCCGATGATCAAGAACATACAACCTTCTATACAAACAAAAATTTGTTTTGTTGGAAGAGGATGCCCTTCGGGTTAATCAATTCCAGCGCCACATATCAAAGATTAGTCAACAAGATGTTCGACCAATACCTTGGTGACACAATGGAGGTATATGTTGACGACATTGTAGTGAAGAGTCTTAGAAAAGAGGACCATCTAGAGCACCTCAAACAAGCGTTCGACATCATGAGGGCATATAACATGAAACTTAACCCGAAGAAGAGCAGCTTTGGAGTGCAATCCGGCAAGTTCTTAGGACATCTGGTAAGTCAACGGGGTATAGAAGTTAACCCTTCACAAGTTAAATGCATCTTGGAGATGGGACCACCGAATGATGTACCGGCGGTTCAAAGACTTACCGGATGTCTCGCGGCACTAAACAAATTTATATCCAGATCCGGAGATAAGAATAGACCCTTCTTCGAGTCTATCAAAGGTAAAGGCATCTGAAAGAGAACCGGGAAGACCAACTATGTGTGGACGGATGCTTGCCAAAAGGCGTTTGAGGATATAAAAAGTTATCTCAGCAACCCCCAGATCCTGTCAAAGCCGGTGCCGGGAGAAAAGTTGTATTTATACCTGGCAGCATCAGAGTTAGCCATAAGCTCAGCCTTGATGCGTGCGGAGGGCAAGACACATTTGCCGATATACTATGTCAGCCAAGTGCTACATGAGGCGGAACTTCGATACTTCCCAATGGAGAAGTTGGCGTATGCATTGGTCATGAGCGTGCGAAAGCTCCGGTCATACTTCTTCGATCATCAAGTGGAAGTTTTAACAACTTTCCCCCTGAGACATATCTTACACAGACCCGATACTGCCGGACGATTGTTAAAGTGGTCACTAGAGGTCATCCAGTATGGTATAACATACGCACCCCGAACAGCGATCAAAGGGCAGGCTCTAGCAGACTTCATTGTAGAGCTAACCTACCCTCAAGATCCGACGAGGGGACGTATATACCCATGGCACCTCTACGTGGATGGCTCAGCAACAAGTTCTGCAGCCGGAGCGGGTGTTGTCCTTTTAAGTCCCGACAAACAAGTATTCACCTCAGCAATAAGGTTCGGCTTCCTAGCAACCAACAACGAAGCCGAATACGAAGCACTTATTGCGGGTTTGAGACTATCATTAGCTGTGGGGGCAACCAGACTTCAGATTTTCGCAGATTCGCAGCTAATAGTATCTCAAGTCCGAGGTGAATATGAGGCGAAGGACCGGCAGATGGTCATCTATCAAAGGATTGTCGCATACCTGATATCCAAGTTCGACCAGGTGTATATTGAACGAATCCCTCGACTAGAAAACACACAAGCGGATGCTCTCGCTCGGTTGGCTACAAGCACCGGACAGCCAAGCATCTCAGAGGTGGTGGTCACGAAGCTAACTAAGCCTTCAACATTTGATTATATTAATCAAGTGTTGAAGAGGGGGCAACAAATGGTCAACAGTCAACAAGTGACTACTGATGATTGGCGGACACCAATCTGCGAATACTTGTCCCGCGGAGAACAGCCGGGAGATCCATGGGAAGCACGACGGATTGTGAAGCAAGCTGCTAGATACACGATGGTTGAGGGGCAGTTGTACAAGAGAGGAATCTCACTTCCATTACTCAAATGTCTCTCCCTAGAGGAAGGTCAAAAGGTGTTAGAAGAAATCCATGAAGGAATATGTGGAGTCCACGCCAGGGGGTAAGCCCTTGCCTACAAAACTATTAGGCAAGGGTATTATTGGCCAACACTACGGAAGGATGCTATCATATATGCTAAAAGATGCTTGAAGTGCTAACAGTTTGCTCCAAGTATCCACACCCCGGCACAAGAGTTGAAATCAGTATATATTCCGTGGCCATTCGCTAAATGGGGTATCGACTTGATCGACCCATTCCCTCCCGGAAAGGGTGGGGTAAAATTTGTAGTGGTGGCCGTGGACTATTACACTAAGTGGGCCGAAGCTGAAGCACTAACGACTATAACCCAAGAGAAGATGATAAGCTTCATTTGGAAAAACCTGGTATGCAGATTTGGGTTACCACAGTCAATAGTCACGGATAATGGAAGACAGTTCGATGGAAGTAAGTTAAGAGACTTCTGCTCATCATGGGACATCAAGAAGCATTACTCCATGCCGTATCATCCTCAGTCAAACGGACAAGTCGAGGCCGTGAATAAGATCTTGAAGCACATCCTGAAGATCCAGTTGGAAGAAAGAAAGGGCAGTTGGGCCGATGAGCTGCTAGAGGTCCTATGGACTTATAGGACATCTTATAGAACAAGTACCAGGGAGACACCGTTCACAATATCTTTCGGAGTTGAAGCAGTCATCCCAGTGGAGGTCCAACATCGGACATGGAGGATAATCAAATACAATGAGGAAGCAAATGAAGATGATATGGTGGTAGAAAAAGATTTGATTGAAAAAACAAGAACTTCAGCAGAATTGAGAAATACGGTCTATAAGCGGCGGGCCGAAAAGTATTACAATTCACAAGTGAAGGATAGAAAGTTCCAGATCGGCGATTTGGTGATGAGACGGATACTAGCAGCCCCGACTGGAGTATTTGGTCCGAAATGGGAAGGTCCGTTCAAAGTAACAAAAAGTTGGCCAAATGGGACATATGACCTGGAGGATATGCAAGGCAACCCTTCGGCATACACGTGGAACGCGGCGCATCTCAAGAAATTCTACCAGTGAAGACTTGTGTAAATTTTCCTTGAAAACCTTGCTCGCCCAACATGTATAGGGGCAAGCAAGTTCATGCTAGATAAGGACAAGTCTGTAAAGTCATTATTATGTTGAATAAAGAGGAGGTTTCCTTTCAAATTGGTGTACAAAAGATATCTCAAGTTATAAGCTCACAAGACTTACGAGTCCATAATAAAGGCAAGGTATTGAGACTAACCCTAAGGTTATACTATTAAAGGGAGTCCTTACCGATCAATAAGCCTACATCCAAAGAGATGAAAAACGAGGTGTAAATTCGCGATTCCGAAAAAAGGAAAAGTAAGATGAATCAATTGAAACACCGTACATAAAAAACGAGCACTAAATAACTGAGACATAAACGTTGCTAGCAACATAAATAAACCCAATAAAAAGGAAACTGCAAGTTCATTAATACCAAAAGGATGTTCAAGAACATATGGGGCGCCTTCGAGGGCGAAGAAGCAAAAAGTTACAAAAAGTTCTTCAAAGGCGAAAAAGCAAAAAGCATCAAAGACAAAAAGAGATAGAAGTTCAAGGAGCAACCAACACCCTACTGCTCGCCAGCCTGGTCGCTGGCTTGCTCGCCAGGTTGGGTGCCCGCCTGCCCGCCGGCCTGCTCGCCGGTGTGACCGCCCTCCTATCCGCCGGTGCCTGAAGGTGAGAGACCTGGGAGGACCTCAATAGGGGATAGACCCTCAGTGTCTACCATTGCATCGTCCTCAGCATCAATCTGAAGAGGCGGATAGGTACCACCAATGATCTTAAGCTTCGGAGGCACATCACTTAAATCAACTCCCATTTCTTCGAGGTCCCCGATATCAACTACTAAACCTTCCTTGAGAGGACGTTCAGTAAGAAAGTCGGTGAACTCCTTCTTTAAGGCTGTTCAGGGATCCTCATTCTCACCAACAATATGGTGATAGGCCCGTAGGTTCTCGGCAAAGGCATAAACAAAGCCAAAGTCAGAGAACTCCGCTCGAATATCAGCAACGGCTTCAACGGTATAACAGTCAATGTGTGCAGCCTTAAGTTCGGCAAGTTTGGTCCGAGTAACTTGAAGTTCTCTTTCTAACTCCGCAATCTTCCCCCGAGCAACCTTACCTTTCTCCAACTGAACCCGAACACTTGCCAACTCGGCTCAAAGACCATCAACCTCAGCTTTAGATCTCTCGGCACTTGCAATTACCGATTGCTCGGCATCCAAAGAAGCTTTAGCCTTGGCTTCGGCAGTAGCAATCTTCTTGTTTGCGTCATCCTTCTCCTTCCTCGAGCTATCACTCAGCACCGCGTACGCCTTCTCCAAGGTCACAGCTTGCTCAAGAGCACGCTGGGCGGTGAAAAGAGCCCCACTCGTGTGATGCATAGCCGTACGGATGTTATCCATCAGTGACTGATGCTGAATGATTGTGTCCTGAGGCTGTGTCCAATGGCAAATGGTAGACTCAACGGCCAAGAGAGTTGAACCCTTAAGATCATTGAGGGACTTTGGAGGCCGAGCGAGCGCGAACTGGTGCACGGCTGGACTACGATGCTGATAGCGTGAAGGGTCATACCTGCATACAGGTTCATACAAGAAGACACTTAGAGAAATTTATGAAATTTTTTCTAAGTGTAAGTATGCTCAAGGCATAAGAATGTTACCCAGCTGCTCGGTCCTGATCCCATCCAAGGATCGAGATGTTTGACAACTGCCCGATGGACCGTATGTGGGCAGGAGCAGCAGACGTGCCGGCAGGAACAGGAAGAGTAGACTCCGGAACCTCGGCCCGACCCGGGCCTCCAGATGCTAAAGATCTTGTGACCCGTGCCTTCTTTGCAGCATCACCTTCACGCTCAACACATGAGCCATCACCTCGCTGCAATCGTCGGCTACCACCGCTGGGAGAACCACTCGGGGCCTGTCGATCATCGACGCGAGGGGCTCGAGGAGGAGCGGTAGACCGTGTGCTTAGACCAGTACCAGTAACCTTTTTAGCCGCCTGTTGAGCAGCTAACACCCGGATGGGGGATCCCTCTTGGTCCTAGCCATTCCAAATCTCTGATTAAAAGTCTTGAAAGATGGAGGAATGGCGATAGTAACTTCTGCAAGCCACAAGCATAAAAAGAGTTAGAAAATTTCAACATGCAAACTTAAAGTCTAAAAACGCATAAAACGAATATACCTGCAGGATGAGCGACTTGAGTTCGTAAGTGATGAGGAGTCGTGATCAACCCCGAGGCAATGCGGCAGCTGGACTTGTTCAGGTACTCAAAAGTCCTATCCTTTTTGTTCCGACGGCAGACGAGAATGCAAGTAAATTTGAATTCCTCAGACAAGCTTGTCTTCTTCCAACGCTGAGGGATTAAACTTGCAAGACAAAGAACAAAGATATCAGGCACAATATCGAAAGACAGAATTTCAAGTACAAATAAGTCCTACGCTGCAACTCGCCAAACTCAGTCGGAGACATAATACGTCCACTGAGTCCTTCATTGTTATCCGGGGCACGCCAATCTCCTCCGATGAAGAAAAATTGCTCTTTCCAATCCCTCACTTTGTTGGGCAGTCCCTCGAGGATCTTCATATCACTCCTCGCCTTAAGGTAATAGTAACTCTGACCCTCCTCGGAACACTTGCTAAGGCACAGGGTGTAATTCACCTCTTGAGGAGTCAGGCGATCCTTGTACCTCTCCAAGGCAAAGACCGTGCAGAGTGATATCAGGTATGTCCAGGCGTTGGGTGTTAGCAGTGTGATCGCTAAACCCGTTGTCTCCAAGAAGCGGCCAATAAGAGGGTGGAGAGGAAATGTCACGCCGGCGGCCAAAGTATGTATGTTTATAGCCGTTAGACCTTCTGGAGGACAATCGGCCCTTTCCTTCTCCCGAGGGGCATACATCATAACATCGCAAGGAATGTGATACTCCCTCCGAATGCTGTCAAGATCATCCTCATCAATAACACTCACTACAGTGTTTGCCTTATAATGGGTGCGGTCACCCTTTTCCAGCTCTCGATATTGTTCAAGGAGGAGTCAGAAAATCGACGGTATATCGCTCATAATACGCTCTCCAGTCGAACTCTTGAGCAACACCGTCAGGGATGGACCTCTCAGACATGTGAGGATGCGGAAAGCCGACAGACTTGAACCATTCGGTGATGGAGTCATCACTGTCGTCAGTACTGGAGAGAACCTCCACCTCCTCTTGGTCGTCACCTTTAGGGCGAGCAGCGGGCTGCTCGACTACCTGCTCGACTACCTGATCGCCCGGTTGCTCACCTATGTGCTCGCCGGCATGCTCGCCTACCTCCTCCAACGGGCGGTCTATCTCTACCAACTCAGGTTCAGATCCCGCCAGGTGTACTGATGAAAGACCGGCAATTGGACAGCCCTCCTCCATCGGTCGTTTACCCGGATTCCGGTGAGAGATTGTTCAGCTTGAAGATGAAGACATGAAAATGGGAAGAGGAAAGACCCTAGGAATGTGCTAACTATCGATTGCAAATATCACCAACAAGATTCCGGTCACGAATTCCGGCGGAGAACCCGATGAACAAGTGCAGGAAATGAAGATTCGAAAAATTAAGGAAAAAAGAGGATAACACAAATAAGATAAATTGCAAGGCAAAAGTGAATAGTAGATTACCTTTGAGTAAAAGCCCCAAGATCGTCCGCCGGAATAGGAAGGAACAGAGAAGTTACCAGGGAAAAGCTTGAAAATATGGCTCGCCGGAAATTTCAGAAGAGTGATAAGTGAGGAAGAAGATGAATAGTAAAAGAAAGCCCTATGTATACATTCGGGTAAAAAGAGAAAGGAGAAAAAGTTTCTGGGATTATTTTGCAAGAATTTGGAAAGTTTTGAAAAGGGGCGCGACTTTTCATGGTTGATTGGCACACGAAACGAGGGGACACCTCATTTTCTGGAACGTCACCTCGGTTGTCAAGAAAGAGGGCGAGCATGAAGGCCGAGCACGAAGTCGAGCACCATGTTGCTCGCCGAGTTGCTCGCTCAACTGCTCGTCAGCATGCTAAATCAACTCCAGCATATACTTTGATAAATAAAAATCAAATCAAAGCATATACTGAGGGGCAAATGTTGATAAAAGGATATAAGCTCGGAGATTAAAGAACGATTAAGTATAACAAGAGTAAAATGAAAGCTTCTCGCCGAGATGCTCGCTAGAGCCCAAAGGCAACCAAGCAGCAAGCCAACATGACTACTATCCAGTTGCTCGCCCTGGTGCTCGCTGAGCTGCTCGCCCAGGTTCCAAGCATAACAAAGCAAACGAGCCCGTGAGGCCAAAGGCTGGGTAGCTCGCTGGACTGATCGCTCACCTGCTCGCCACCTTGCTCGCCCAACGCAGAGGTGGCAAGACACCAAGCCATGAAGTCAAGCCCCATCCACTCACTTGCTCGCTGTATTGCTCGCCATCGTGCTCGACCATCACCTCCAAGGGAGAAGACACGAATGTCTAAGAAGCCTTATAGGAGTGTACAAGTCAGTCAAGGTAGTGATAGTGGAGTGAGTAACTAAGAGGATGACAAGTGGAGGACACATGTCACCTCCAGAGGCCACATGGCTTGTAAACATGCCACCTCACCCTTAAAAGGGTATAAATAGAGGAAAATACCTCATTTGTAAGGATCTAATTTCCCAAATACATAACAAGAAATTCTCTCTCTACTTTCTTATCCACAATTCATATTATAATTCCAATTAACCACCTTAGATTATTGATTGAGTGATTTACCTAGTACAATTAGCCACATAAATCCTTCGATTGTATAAATTGCTCAACACACAGCAACACCGCCCATTTTGTCATTGCACGCTCCACCTCTCACCTCCTTAAACCCACACCTCCACTTCATAAAAAAATTGTTATCGTCTACCATCGTCGTTGTGAGCTGCTTTCATAAGAACCCAGAAACCAGTGCCCCTCCATTATCTCCCGTGCACGCCCCTATCGCTCAAAACAAAAAACAACCTCCACACCTTACCACTCGAAAGCCTTCACCTCCATTCTCACTCCCAAAAATTGTCGTTGGATGTGTGATACTTTAAAATTGGTTCATGATACTTTAAAAGTACCAAATATATGGACAAATGTATCAAAATATTCATAAAAAGTATCAAATGTTGGGGTTAATAAAATCTATAACAATTAAACATAATATCATTCACCCAAATTTTTTATATTTATGCAGATATTTTTTATACCCCTGATCAAATGTTTGATACATTAAAAATGATTCATTATAAGCTTATCATGAATCATTTTCATATAAACTTTACCTAAGAGTATATATATGTTGGTCCAATAACAATTTGGGGAAGGTTGTTGAACAGACAACAATGAACATACATGACAACAATGAACATAAATGATAATTGTTGTAGAATAGATATGAACACCAAGAATTGTCTAGCCTTATATTGCAAGGACTATGACTTAAATGTATTTCTGTATATTGATTAGTTAAAGGAAGTTGTTTACAAATTACAATGGTGAAGCTAATTTGCTTTGAGTTAACATATTTCTTCAACTCTTGTGAACTGGTATATATAATTTTAGGATGCTGATGTTGCAGGCTTGAGTCACGCGGTTGTGGTCCCTGAGCTATCTATAGTCTTGGATCATGCTCCGCGTAGTGGAGGCTACATACAGTTGTTGTCCCCTGTACGGAACCAATAGACGACTGCAACGTATGATGATTCCCTTAATTGAATCGTACTTTCATCAGGACCATAGAGTGCGCCTAGGTGGATTTGGTTCTCTTCAGAGATCTTCGTCATTGCGCGTTTGTCGGGTTCTTGAGTGTTCGAAAGTTGACTTCTGGTGCCCAGTGAGTTACTTGCCCGTGCCAGTGTGGTCGTTCCTCGCAGGACCCAATCTGATGTATCGAGCACCTTATGGATTTCGATTGGTCACAACTAGCTCTTAATGCTTACTATGATGCTCGGCGGGCACCATGACTCTTAGTCCTATGGTCGCAAGGTGGTCCTGCTCAGAATTGGGCATTTGGTGCTCCTTGGACTCCAATAGTGCTCGGAGGGATAGTTTCCGGGCACCCCGAGCACGATGACGCTTTCACGACCGCTGGACTTGAGCCGAATCTCAAAGTGTTTGTGTCTGACCATGGGGCGATCATATTCGGTTCACAACAATATACAATATATGAGTGTTATACTAGTAATTTACAGATAAACTTAAATCTCTGCGTATATGAAAAAATATAAAGAATAACATTATAATTATCTAGCTAAACATTGACTATAATTTAATGGTATCTTTTAAAGATTTCTTCAAATCTTTGATTTAGTAACAATATCTCTAAAAAGTTCAATCAAATCTCCTTTTAAGTATGATCGCCCCACTTTGACAGCTCTAATCATGTTCATTTTCATCTCATATAATAATAAAAGAAAATTAATTTAAAAAAAAAGGGGAAATTATAAAGTTTTCCAAAAAATAAAAATGGGATCAGACAATATTTTCTTCATTGTGGAGATGTAAATAGAGATTAATTCCCTTATATGTTCGGCTGACATTTCTAATTTTATGTCCATGACCACCGTCCAACACCAAAAACACCATTTCCAACACAACCACCGGCTGCAACCCCTAACCATCATCTCCATCATATATATAAAAACACACCGACTGCAACCCCCAACCATCATATAAAAACACACCGCTTATGAGATATGACATTAATTGGTGCATATATGCGTCACTCTAATTCTATCGTCCTTAGTCCAATTATCCACTATTTCAACCCATTAAATTATATAAATAGAATTCATTTTAAATACTGTTCAATGTCGTTAACCGTTTTCAATAATTTTTTCATTCCAACTTGGGGGAATCTGGGTTATTAAGGGCTACTTTTGTAATTATTATTTAAAGTAGTATTTGAATATCATATTAAATACTCCCTCCGTCCCGATTTTTTTTCTTTCCAAAAGACCTGGGCACACGGATTAAGAAAAAAAGTAAAGTATGTGAGTGTAAAGTTAATTAGTAAAATATATAAAATATACTTTATTGACTTCTGTGAGTATAAATTATTTTCTTTTTAGGATAGAAAAAAAGAGTTGAGACATCTCAAAATGAAAAAAAAAAAATTGGGACAGAGGGAGTATTAATTTGCACATTTCAAAATTTCTTAAAGTAGGAACCAAATTAAATAATCAATTGACTCGCATATAATCGGATTCCCATAAATGGTAAAGTATTCCGTGAATAAGTTTTAATTAGTTATTTTACCGAAGAGTATTATTTATTTTTATACAATGTGCCATTTATACGAAATAATTAATTAATATTGATAATTCGTTGATTGAATACATATATAAATACACAAGCAGGGGAGTGACTTGAAAATTTTGTATTTGAGCAAGCGAAACTACACTTGCCATGTGGAGACGTGGTGTGAGACTCACATATTAGCAAAGAATGTTGTTTGAAATTAAACTGGTTATACATTACCAACTCTAAATAAATTAAGTTGGCTTCGAGGCTTCGAGCCTTCGATGCTAGGTGAATTATGCAAGGATATTAAATCCATGCTATTTACATGAAATAATTAATTAATATTGATAATTTGTTAATTATATATATTTATGTATATATATATATACTTCCTCTGTCTCACATTAATTTGCATATTTTTCTTATTTGGATGTCCCACACAAATTTGCACACTACTAAAAAAGGAAACATTGATTTACGTGCACACTCATAAACTTATATATATTTATTCATATGTCACTACTTTATATATAAAATACATTTTCCTTAAAAAACGTGCCGTCCCATAGGAATTTCCCGTAGAGTGCAAATTCCTACGGGATGGAGGAAGTATATATTAAGCAGGAGAACGATTTGATAAATTAATTTCTATTGAGCAAACACCACCGGGTATATGACACGTTATTTTGACTCATCGAAATTGCAATTACAACAAGAGGAGGACTACGTAAAACTGCCACTCAAATTAATATAAAATTATATAATTAATAAATAATTATAATACATCCACACATATATACATGTATATATGTGTGAAAAAATTATCTCGCAAAATTCATAAATATAATTAACAAAAAATTGAAAAAATTAATTGATTGGTTAATTGAAGAATAAAATAAGGGAGTGTTTGGTTGACAATTTTGGAAGGTGAATAATTATAGTAATCAAAGTCATAATGTGTGTTTGAGATAACTCTATTATAACTTTGATTCCTAGAAGCTAAGGGGTCTATCACAGTTTAACTATTTGAGAGCTAGATATGACTTTCATTCCACACCATTTCCATCCTTACAATTATACCAAACCCAAACATCATCAGATTTAATTTAGATTAATTCCATAATCTGTTATACATTATATAACTTTTTATTAATATTCAAATCGTATATTGTACGGGAGAATTACTAATAAATAATAATAATAAAAAATGACCAAGCCTAGGTTGGTCAACTCCTCAAACATATATAAACGTACACACATAGGAGCACCACAACACCCACATAAACACAATAATATATAATCAATGGAACTTCTGCTAGTCTCAAATGGCTACCAAAGCTCCACCCTACCCCCGAGCTACGTCCGGCCCGAGCCCGAAAGGCCCAAACTCTCTGAAGTTGCAGACTACCTTAATGCTCCTGTCATCGATTTAGGCTGTGGTGACAGAAAATTCATTGTCCAACAAATTTCTCATGCTTGTCAAAACTATGGCTTTTTTCAGGTCATTAATTATTTATTCCTTTTCCTTATTTTTTTTTTAATACTACAAGAAAATTGACGATTAAAACCTTCTCATTATAGTTTTTTAGTTAAGAGTTTTAATGTCAAAAAAACTACTCCCTCCGTCCCAGGGGTATTTGCATTCCTGGGATGGCACACGGTTTAATAAAAATGTATTTTTTAAATAAAGTAGTGATGTATAGATAAATGTGTGGAAAGTTTTGTGAGTGTGCATGCATATCAATGTTTCCCTTTTAAGTAGTGTGCAAATTAATTTGAGACAACCCAAAATGAAAAGCGTGCAAATTGGTCTGGGACGGAGGGAGTATTATAATGACACAACAATTGTTTTCTATTTTTCAAGATTTTTGTTGCGTAAACTATAAGAATTCTTGCTCCGTTCAATATAAAATAACTTTCATTATTATATCTACTTTAATACATAAACAACTAATATATTTTGAAACTCGTGTAAATTAAAAGATTATTTGCTCACAAGGGATTAGGATTTTTGTCATTACAAATCAAATTTTTGTAATGCAAATTGCTCTTTTACTACATTCTTTAATTACAATCACAATTTTTTTTGATAAACAATTTAATATTGTGAAATGTGTAGGTGATAAACCATGGGGTAGGAAGAGAGACAATGGAGGGCATGTTAGAGGTGGCAAAAGAGTTTTTCCATTTGCCAATTGAAGAGAAAATGAAATTGTACTCAAATGACCCCTCCAAGACTACAAGATTGAGCACAAGTTCTAACCTTCAAAGGGAAAAAATTCACAATTGGAGAGATTATCTTAGGCTTCATTGTCACCCTTTGGAAAAATTTGTCAAAGAATGGCCAAACAACCCCTCATCTTTCAAGTAAGAATTAATGTTTCCCTTTAATTTACTCCTTCATTTCACCACAAATATTTTTCTGTTTCATCTCGTATTTCAGTCACAATATATACGTGTTACAGAACCTGCACAAACAACTATACAAGTAACCTTATTTTATGCATAGGTTTTATGGTATAACTTACGGTGGTTATTATGCATAAAATATATATGCATTAAAAAAGGAATTAAACCCTAAAGTCATAGTTGGTTATGCATTAATAATCAATACGCGCTTTCACAATTTTTTTAATGCATTACTTCATATAGATCCTCCATACCGGAGAAATATTTTTTTAACATATTGATTATTCTAAAAAAAGTTATGGATAATTGTGCAAGTAAAAATTAGTTGCTTGAAAAATAATTATTTATTTATTATTCTATATATAGATTATTACGGTAATATATGTGGAATGAGAAATTTATTATGGGAGGAAGAAAAAATTGAAGGAAGTATTTAATAAAAAATTAAGTAGAACTTTGAGCTCGAATATGATTCTAGAATTTTCAACTCAATAAAAACATAATATTAGAATTTCAAGGAATTAATAATTGCCTAGAAGTCATGTATGTACAATGACAATTTACATTTTCATTAAATAAGTGAAGTCACGTGTTTCTGTACAATGGGTTGACTGAAGAGGCGTGGACCATTAAAGCACTCTCTATCACAACATTCATTTTACTATTATTGTCAGAATATTAATTTATTTATTAGAATATTCGGTATGAAATATTACTTTCTTCGCTTTAAAATTATTTTTTATTCTGAGGCTCAGGAAATTGAAGAAAAGTAAATATGTGAGTATAAAATTAAATAATAAAATAAAAAAAATATTTTTATTAATTTTTATAAATGTAAAATGTTTTTTTTATGTGTTTGAAAATAGAGTTGGGATGTTTAAATAAAAAAATGTGAAATTAATTTTGAGATAAATGGACTACTAAATAGTTGACGAATTGTAAAATGAGTGATTAATTATTTCTCTTGTCACAAATTAATTTTAGAATGAATCTGTTCTAAAAATTAATATAAATAGATTAAATTTACACCTATTTATAAATTTGAATTTTTAAATTAATTGGTAGCGGCACTAAAATTCTAGAATCAAACCTCCCACCCTAACATATTAATGTGCTTAGAATTAGACTTCTACAATTAATTCAAATTCCATTTTTCTTTCTGATGCAGTGATGAGTTTTAAAGTATTACTGTGAGAGTTATTTAATAACAAATACTACATCCGTCCCAAATCTTTTTTTTTTTCCAACAGACTTGGACACACAAATTAAAAAAAAATAGGTGAATGTGAAGTTAATAAATAAAATATAAAAAATATATTTTATTGACTTTTATGAGTGTAAATTATTTCATTTTTAAAATAGAAAAAAAGTTAAAATATCCCAAAATAAAAAATGAGGAAAAAAAGAGTTGAGATGGAGGGAGTATTATTTTAAAGTTTATAGTATTTCCTCTATCTCAACCCCATTCCCTGATTAGATTATATTTACACTTTTTTAAGAATCCATTTTATGACGTCATAATACTGACGTTACCATGCATTAAGGTCATCGGTACTTCAGCTGATGGAACACGTTAACAAACTTTAAGGAAAAGCGTGTTGACATAGGCAAAGAAACATTTTATTCTGACATAAGCATAATTATATTTTATTTAAACAAGCCAAGAATTTTATTAATAATAAAAATATAGACTCCAAATAAAAACTTTTTGAAAAGAGAGAAATAAGAGTGATATTCCTAAATTTTTTTGGTTAAGTATTATATAAATAATTTTTATTATTATAAAAATAATTTATGATTATAGTTTATACCATAATATTTTATCTTTATCTTGTAATTATTAACTCTAAGATATTGCGATATGACTAAATAAGTAAATGGAGATAAAATTTAATAATACAAGGGCTTGTGTGGATCACAATCAGCATTTCTAGATTTCGGCTAAGTCACCGAGGGTGACATTTTATCGTAAAAAAGGGATAATGACTTTAAAAAAGAACAACTCAACATTAATGTAACACTGAAAAGGAAAAATCTCTTCTGTACTAGATGAATCGTGCAATTTAAGTATATTTTTAAAAAAATATACAATTTATTATTGAAAAGTTACACAAATTATTACTAAAAATTTACGACATTAAAGATATATTTTTCAATAATAACATGTGTGACTTTCAGTAGTATTTTTTGTGTAATTTTTTTTTAAAAAAATTAGATTTGTACGGTGCACTTGGTGCATACAAGACTAAGGTCATATGTTGGAATCGTTATACTTTTTGTATCATAAAATATTACAGAAAAAATTTGTACTTTAAATTTTATGAGAATTAATTTATACTTATAATTAAAAAGTAAATTTTATATGAAAATAATTTTTGATAAGATTATCATGGAACAATTTTAAAGTATAATGCATTTGATCAAGAGTATCAAAAAATTTATCAAAAGATTAATGGTTGGGCTCAACAAAAAAATTAATAATTATAATAAAATACTATTAACCCAAATTTTTTATACTTCTAATGAAATTTTTGATAAATTTAATCAATTATTAAAGAGATTATTATTTCATAATAGGCTTATCATAAATTATTTCATACAAATCTTTGCCAAATCTAAGACCCTTCAAAAAATTGTTATTCTTTTTTTAAAATAGCGATTTAAATTTATTAAAGAATTGATATAAAATGCAATATTAATTACTTACCTTTCAATATTTAAAAAAAAATTAAAATAAAAAAGGAGTAAGATTATTAAAGGTTATGATAATTAAATTAGCCTTTTTCTCATTCTATTTAAGCATAATATATTAAAAAATTCTTAAAATATTTTTTATTTTAAAAATTATTAAAAAGTTAAAATTTATTTCACGGGGTCTCTGATGACATAATTTTACGATTTTTTTAATTATTTAATGTTTTTATTAAAATATATCGACAACTAATTTCAATCATATTAAAATTGAATTCAACCAAAATGTGTCTATAGCTGATTATATAAAAAGGTATACTTTAAGAATTTTTTAAATTAAAAAAGTCTTTTGAAATAAAATATATTTAAGAGTATTTTAATACTTTTTTTTTTTTTTCAATTGTTAGAATTTGTATCCAGGTTCTCTTCTCTTTGGAGCCTATAAACTTTTCTTCAACAAAAATGGCTTTGACTCTAACATGAAAGCGAGAGCATTGGCGGCAAGTATGTTGTATAGTGATGTAATTTGGAAAAAAATTTATGTGAGAGACTTTCATTATATATAAAGTTATTCTCTCTTCCAATTCAAGTATATTTTTAAAAAAAATATATAAAATATTATTAAAAAATCACATATCTTATTATTATTATTATTTTGATAGATAAATGTTAATATCCATGCACTCATATCTCCAAGCCAACCTTATAACTCCCTCATATTCGTTCCCATAGGAAATCGAGCCCAGATCACTCACTCAAGTAAGGAGCCCGGTGGCCAGGTGAGCTAACTCACCTGGTTTCACACATCTTTATTAAAAATTATATTTTTTAAAATTTTATTTTTAAAAAATAATACGCGTGACTTTTCAATTATAAATAGTGTAACTTTTTAAAAATATATTTGAATTGCAAGGTGCACCATGTGCTTACAAGACTAAATTATATATATAGTACTATATATTATGATTTCTGAATTTAAAATACACAAACTATTTTTTAAAGCAATATAGGATCTAAATATTATAATGGAATTTTTTTTTCTATATAATTCGTACTTTGGGGATAATCAGACTAGATTTATTAAACAATCAAAATGAAAAATTAGTGGATAAGTGGGTTAGAGGGTAAAAACACATGATTTAAATTAGTTTATGTTATTTAACATTCTTACACAAAAAATAAAATAAAAAATATGTATTTTGTTTTATCCGCAAATATTTGAATAAATTTATTAAAAATAACATTATTCTACCAATTAAAAAATAGTATTCCAATCTCCCAGGTCAAAATATTAATTCTATAGAGCATTATCTTATTCTCTTTTATGTTATTCCTTCCAAAAAAAATTGCATACTTTTTTTTATCTGGATCTCTCACATTAATTTATATAATATCAAAAAAGAAAACATCAATTTGCATGTGCACCTACAAAATTTTACACACATATTTATTTATATGTCATTATTTTATTTTTAAAAAAATATTTTTTTAAGAAAATATAATTTCAGAAAATTTTCCTGAAACGCAGGGAATAATTATTTTATGTAAATGAATATGAACTCCTCTATTCAAAAAAAATAAAATCAATTTATTCTTTTTTATCTTTGTATTTATGATTATCTTCTTTGATAGAAAAACGTATTATACCTAATTAATAAGTGGGCAGCCCATTTAAGTTGAGCGGTAATTGGCTCGAACCAAAATTACTCCAGTTTAAATGAGATTCTTTTTTCTTTTTGAAAATATCATATAATAATATCTACTAAATGAAAAAAAATTTATATGAGACCATTTAATTATACAAGACTTCTCTTATTAATAAAAAGTTATAGTCACTAAATATATTATCACTTTTAAAAATGATAAATTTTATTAATAAATACAGATCTTATGATGTGAGACGCTCTCAGTCAAAATTACTAGTACTAAATAAATGTTATCCGTATTCCGATCTAAGAAATTATGCACTCATATTGAATTATAGTTTATGAATAAATCATAATATATAATTCCTACATTAAAATAGGGAAATTGTGAGCAATTATTCCTTGGAAGTGAGGCAACTTGGGCTTAGACTACAAGAAGCAATTTCAGAAAGTTTGGGCCTCAATAAAGCCCACATAAACAATATCTTGGGTGAACAAGGCCAACATATGGCCATCAACTACTACCCACCATGCCCCGAGCCCGAACTAACTTACGGGCTCCCGGCCCATACGGATCCAAATACTCTCACCATTCTTCTTCAAGACGTGCAAGTCACGGGCCTTCAATTGCTCAAAGATGGAGAATGGTTGTCTGTCAAACCCTTTCCCAATGCATTTGTTATCAACATTGGTGATCAATTGCAGGTAATCTTTATCTTCTCTATATATCTAATAGAACTAGCCTAAGTTTATCATAGAGTCGAGTTCACATGAACTCATACCTTTGATATATATAATTACTATTAATGTTATTTATATATATTATTACTGTTATAAAAATATATTTGATTTTCATAACAGTGATACTGTATATGCATTACAGTGAGTGTGTACACATAACAATAATAATCGATACAATCGAGTTCACCGTAGACTCGAGTTTGTAAAATTTTTTGTCGTAGAATTATGTTTCCAACCAATTGTAATGTGTGATTTAAAAGTAAATTTCGAGCTCCATCTCACATAACATGATCGGTTCTCGTACAAAATTTATTATTAAAATAAAATATTGTTTGAGATTTGTCACATACTTTAAATTTAAAATTAAATGTAAGTTCAGCATTCTCCAAATTTTTTAAACTGTTCATGATTTTGAAATAGAAAAATAAGAAATTGATGTAATTATTTCATTAAAATCTAGAGAAATTATTTACTTTCCCTTACTGCTCGTATTTGACCTCATACCACATCATTTGTGTGTGTTTTGAATTGTATAAAGCGCTACTACATGTACTATATGAAGCATTCTCTTTGACATCTATCTATATTATTTAGAGTCGAGCTCGAGTTTAACGAGTAGTCTGAACTATTCCACATAGGCACTGAGCAACTCAAAATACAAAAGTACATGGCACAGAGCTGTGGTGAATGCCCAGAAAGCAAGAATCTCAGTAGCTACCTTCTTGTGCCCATGTAGCTCTGCTGTGATCAAAGCTCCAAAACAACTCATCAATGAAAATGATGATGATGATGAAGAATCACAATCCATCTACAGAGATTACACTTATGCTGAGTATTATGAAAAATTTTGGACCAGAAATCTTGACCAGGGACATTGTTTGGAGCTTTTCAAGACTACCTAGAAAAAGGTATTAATTAAAAGTCAATTCGAATTTCGTGCTATATATGTAATATTATATTTAGTTACATTTCTCAGATGTCTGTGTGAAGGAAAATTCATCCATTTCAATTAAATGTATGATTAAGACAGTAAATAAGGTTTCATTCGCATCAGATCTAATTGTGTAATAAGGTTTGATAGTGACCATTTTGTATGGATCTTACATTTCTTTATGTTTTGATTTCTGAAATTATATAATAATGCATGACTGGCGATGGTTTTGTTTTGGTATTGGGAAAAATAAACTCTTTCACCAAATTAGATCCATTTATTTAATAATAGTATAATATTTAATTAGTAATTCTACTATTCTTATAAACTATACTGTAACATTTTAAACACACAAATATGTTTCGTCTCAACTCTTTTCTCTTACCTTAAAATAATAATTTTCACTCATAAAAATAAATAAAATATACTTTATTTTATTTTATTATTTAATTTGACACATTACATAACTTTTAAAAAAAAAAATATTTTTCACTTCTATAAAAAAGAATTGAAACGAAAAATAGTATAATTAAATTATTGAATGACTATTGTAATATCAATTTTGAATGGTGAACGAATTCCACTGAAAAACTGTCATGTATTAGGAATGCGACACCAATAATATTTGGAAAAGGCTTAACTATCCATCAATAAATAGTAAAAACAAAATGCACAAAATTGCTCCAATTTGAAGGGCAATTTCTATTTTGTTCTACTTTACAAAATTATTTTTTGCCTTATTTTATTTGAAATGCCCTAAATACCCTTCAGCCATAAAAAAACAAAATTGGATAAAAGATAATCTTGATTCCAAACATACTAATTTCCATTACAACTTCCAATCAAACCAATTTCGCTCCTATTCTAAATTCAAATAAAAAGAAAAAAAAATTAAAACAAGAATATTCAATCCAAATCTCATTCCCATTCCAGAAAAAATTAAAAGCAATACCATCTGAATTAAAAAGAAAAAAAAATTAAAAATGCAAATTTGTTCGAAGTTCATTGTCAAAAAGTTGAAGCTACACCGCTATTGAAGCCATCAATGTGAAGCCATTGAGACCGGTGAGGAAGAAAATCACACCTCTATCCATCTAGACCATTCCTTGTACGGTTGAGGTCGAGCTTTGTCCGTCGGCATTGTCTCTCTCACGTTATCGAGGTCAAGTCTTGTCCACCCAGATAGGCATAGTACTTACATCACGCCAGGATTGACATTGGCCCTATCTCGCTGACGTCTTCATTTCGCTCCACAACCACACTCTATCAAAGACATCTCCGCCTCATGCGTCGGGAGGGTTTGATTATGATGGGATCAAATTATTGTTATTTTGTTGATGGTTATTTGTTCTCAGACATCTTCACACATCATCCTCATCCAGTGAAATCATCCTCTATAGAAAATATTAATTTAGGGCTTTCGTAACTCTAATTACAAGCTTCGTAGATCCAACAATAAATATAAATATTAATTGTAGTGGTAGTTTTAGGATCTAAGAACTAATAAATGAGATGGTGATTGAGGAATAAATACTTGAGAACAATAAATGCTTAAGAACACAAGGAATTATCAAGATTGTATTACAGAAATTGGACTTAAACAACTTTTAAATGCTTTATTATGGTCTTAAAGGCTATATTTGTAGATACAATGTGACATTTTCAATGTTGCCTAAGTATCTTGTTGAATCCTAGCATTGAATGCATGAATTCAGGCAAGTACGGTGTCTGTTACCTAATCCTTAATACAGTTAGAGTACGAACCAATAGGAGGTTGACACCTACGCGAAAGTATATGATTTTAATAGGTAAGACAAATCTTCCCTATTATAGGACTTGTCCAAGTGACTCTAATAAGTCTATACATTTATTACATGCTATATTCGAATGTCTTATCCTCTGACTAGGCCTGTAGACATCGTCTTTAGGTCCGAGGTCCTTAACTTGACTCTTTTGAGATCTCCCTGGCTTCATGCAACGCCGGACGATGCTTGACAATATTGAGCAAGGCCTATTGATGTCGGGCAAAGCTTGATGGTCTCTATCGACGCCCAATGTGAAAATTTCATTGTCCTTATCGATCTGGTCGAGCAAGATGGGCGAGGTGCCCCTAATGACGTGTTTGATCTTGATGAGATCTGTCAATATCTCTCTAAAGTTAGGTCGTCGTCGGACCAGTGTCCACGACTTAGTCGTTTTCCAGGCCTTTGCCTTATGCTTTTGGGCCTTGAGGGTCATGGCCGATATTTATCTATTGGGCCTCAGACTCGTGATCAATTGTGCTGCAATACTTATTAACATGTGGATCGGGGTCATTCGAATTCATGAGTGATTGCAGTAATGTAGACTCAGGTGGAGGCTCCCCAAGTTCATCGAGTGAAATAAAGATCCATCGAATGAAAAAAAAAATCTTCTCTGAATTTTCACCATACACCTAAGTGGAGATATGAAAGGGAAAGAATGGGGGTGGCGGGCCGGCGGCAGGGATAGAGAGAGGGGGGGGGGGGGGAGTGATAATAGGGATATGGAGAGTAAGGGGGCGGTGACAATCCTCTTTGCCCTCTTCGCTACAATTTGTGGCGGCGAAAATCTTCTGCTCCTGTTGCTGCAATGCAGTTTCTTCATTAGAAATAGGGAGAGGAAGGGGGCGGCGAAAGAGCGGCACTTGAAGGTGGTGGTAGAGCAACACTTGAAGGAGAAGCATGCAGAACATAAGTGAAAATTTTGATTTTTAATTGTCTTTAATTTTTTTTATTCAAAATTTTTTATTTAAATTAATTGTGATTGGATATATGAATACAAAATTAATTAAAGAAAAATAAATTGAAATAGAGAAAGGGTTATTTGGATATTTTAATATTATAAAAAAGAGAATTTTTAAAAAATGGGACAAAAAAGATTTTGCTTCCTATATTTGGAGAAAAAATACAATTTTTTCAAAAGAGAAAAATGAAAATTGCTTTGACACCCTTGAACTTGGTTTTATGTGGACTTTGAACAACAATCAACATTGAAATCATGTTTTATTTATTTATTTATTTATTATTATTATTATTATTATTAATATTATTATTATTATTATTATTATTATTATTATTATTATTATTATTATTA
>JAPKLY010000181.1:142226-152532 GCA_026898435.1 Prunella vulgaris
TATTATTATTATTATTATTATTATTATTATTATTATTATTATTATTATTACATATGTCTATTTGTCCCAATTTCATGCATAGGTGGAATTATAACCATTTTGGACAAAGAATGCACGGATGCCTTTTCACTATAAATCAACAGATCTACATCTATACATATGGTTTTTTTTTTAATTATTGCGTTTTCGTTTTTAGTTATGAAATTATAGTGATTTTGAGGGGTTTTTCCTTTTTAAGCAAAATTGTGAACCAGGGTTACGTTTTAAAAGAAAACGTGAACCCAGATCACGATTTATAGCAAAAAGTCAACTCCGTCTTCTTTGAGAAAACGTCCGTTTGCTAATGTCATAAAACGTGAATTGTGTTCACGTTTTCTGCCAGCAAGGATTTTGTTTTCTTCCATCATGATGGCCGACAATACTGTGAGAAGGTGGCAATTAATACTACTTCATTCATTGCAAGTGCAGGACTCAGGGGAATCTTGTTGACCTTAAAAAAGCTGCATGCATGCCTCATCTCTTAGAAACCGTGCCGTTGTTTGTAGTGATTGTATAGAATAAATGCAAATAATTCAATTATTCACAGCACTACATATAGACTCTCCCTTTAGCATGTATCCCTACTCCTCAATATATACTTCCCCCTTATTTAACATATACTCATCTCCTCTTCAATAATACATATTTACGAAAATATATATATTCCACCAATCTTTTCAGGCAACAAAGAGCATGTCATAGCAGCAGCCAGGTATAATTTATGTATACTTTTTTTATTTTAATTTTTTTTAATTGATAATATATTAGTATTTGTTAGAAAAATTAATGTAATATTATATTTTCTACTTTTGTTGTGCAGTTTATAGTTCATGGACGGCAATTTTCACCAAGAAAACATCAAAATGTTTGTACAAAAATGACAAGGTATATTAATTTTTTCCAATAAAAATATATTTTAAAAAATTTAATTTAATATTGCATAAATTAATCCTATTATTTTAATTTTGCAGTTTGTAATTTGAGGAATTTTTCAATCGAAAAGTGAAGTATCATATCACCTTCAAAGGGGAAAGGTTAGTCATATTTGTGCACTAAAATGAGGTTTATACTTGTGAAAGATTTGTAATAAAATAGGGCTTATACAGTTTTTTTTTTACGGAAAAATAGGGCTTATACAGTTGATACATATTAAATTTTGTATTTTGTGTGTGCAATTAATGTAGACTTTATCCTAAACATATTGACAAACCAGTTGGCAAAGATGTTACCTATTAATTACCAACTTTTTAACCTTTTGGACAAAATAATATTTTTCTTTAAAAGTAGGTTATTCTGTCAAATTTGGGCAATTTTGTTTATTTTTCATAATTATAAGTAACTTTATTGTGCATTAAGTGTACTAATAATTAATTTCATGTATATTTTTAACAGTATAAATTATTTTCACTAAATTATAATAATCAAACAAAAAATTGTTCAATTGGAACAATTACAACCGATACATTTAAAATACATTTAGCTACATTATATATAGTTTAACTAGTTTATATTGTGTTATTATTTAAATTTGAATAAAAGATAAAATGTGATTTGTAAAAAAGTATATTTACACACATGACACAACACCCCTCTTCCCATAAGAAATATCTTTCAAATTTTAAAATTTAAAATTTAAAATATAAAATTTAATTCTATTCATTAATAGAATATAAAAAAGCAATATTTGTATATAAAAAAAGTTGACTTAATACAAGGGAGGTTTTATTTTATAAGAGAATATTTTTTTTTTAAAATTTATTTGGGACCTATTTGAAATTTTCAACTATAGAAAAAATATAAAAGTTTATTCTTATTATTATAGATGAATTATATAATGTAAGTTTATTCTATATATATATATATATATGTAAAAATAATATGTGTATTTGCTCCTTTAATAGATGTCAACCTATCACTATATTGGAATTTACGTACGCTCTTTAGGGTCCATTGTCGGAGCAAGACGAGTTGATCGTACAATTGATTTTTATGATCTACTCGATGTGTTATCTGAGATCACTAGATTCGATTTGAATGTGTACTCCTTGAATGTGTCCTCTGTAATATACAATGGGAGCATGTCGTCTACTTGTCCTATAAAGAACACAAATGATCTTAGTTACTTTTTCCATCCAAATGCTGGAAATGATTCGGTGGAACTAATAGTGGAAGCTAAGAATTTGGATCAGTTCCATGCATCGAAAGATCAACACTATCAATCTGGTGGAAGTGGTCTTGGCGGTAGGAATGAGGATCAATGAGATCCATGGCCAGATGAGGTTCCACAAGTGACGAACAATGCATGGGATCCATGGCCAGATGAGGTTCCACAAGTGACATACAATGCATGAGATGCATGGCCAGATGAGGTTCCACAAGTGACGAATAATGCATGGGGTGCATGGCCAGATGAATACAATCGATCATCGGGGTCTACTCATGACATTTTGAATGAAGCGTCACACGTGACGAACAATGCTTGGAGAGCATGGGGAGATGAGCCGGTGACCATAGTTGACATACCTGGTGATAGTGGCATAGCTAACAATCCTTTTGGCTCTGAAGGCAGTGGTAATGGATGCAATGACGAAAGTTCGGATGAAGGATCAGATGATAATGCTATTAATACTTCTACCTCAACGGTGGCACCAAGTCATTCCATGCCAAGAGTGGCACCTCATCCAAATAACATGTCTGTGCCATTTTTCTCTGCGGCTTACGATGATGTACCTGTTGACTCTATGGGCATTTCAAGTGGCGATCTAACATACGATGCCGATGAAGGAGTTTTGCATAAATGGATGATTTTTAAAGATAAAAAACACTTGCAATCAGTTGTGAAAGACTACTCGATTCAATATGCCAGACGTGAGTACAGAGTCGTTGAGAGCACTCCGACCATCTGGAAGCTTGTGTGTAAGCAAAACTATATCAGAGGTATTGATAATCCCCCGACATCGCAACAATGCATGTGGTGGCTACGTGCAAAGTTTAATAAAATGATATAATCATTGGAAAATCAGCAAGTTGGGTGAGCCACATTCCTGCCTGATGGATACTGAAATGACAAGTCATAGAAATCCATGTAAAAATCTTCTTGCAGTAGACATGGAGAGCTTTATACAAACTGACCCAGGATATGAGGTAAAATATGTTATTACACAAGCACAGGTAAGATAGGATTACGTAGTTTCGTATCAAAAAGCATGGCAAGCATTGAAACGTGCTATTGAGAACGTGTACGGAACTTGGGAGAGTTCATGCCAATTTCTACCAAAATTTATGGGGGCCTTGCAAAAATATAATCCTTGGACAATTGTGGAGTGACGTCACAAGAATACTATTGGTGGCAACGTGCACACTTTGGGGTATGTCTTTTGGGCATTCAGGCCTTGCATTGAGGCATTCACGCATTGTCGCAAAATACTTACTGTAGACGGTACACACCTATACACTAAGTATAAACACAAATTGCTTATTGCTAACACCCTGGATGCCGATCAAAAGATTATTTCAGTAGTTTATGCCATTGTTGACGAGGAGAATTATGATTCTTAGCGTTGGTTTCTCAGTCAATTAGCTACATATGTGATCCGTGATATGGATGGGGTGTGTCTTATTTCCGACAGACATAAAGGCATACTGAAGGCAGTGGAACGCATACCATCATTTTGTGAACCCAGAGTTGTGCATCGTTACTGCTTAAGGCACGTTGCTTCAAATTTTAATGCACAATTCAAGAATGTCAAGATGAAAGACTTCTGTTGTGCTGCGGGACAAGCTTTGAGTATTAGGAATTTTGAGAAAAAAATGGTCGAAATCCAAGCTATGGATGAACGAGCATATGCATATCTTAGAGAAATTGATCCTTCTAAATGGACATTTTGTCACGATGGAGGTTATCATTTTGGTGTTATGACGACTAACATCTCTGAAGCTATCAACGGTGTCCTTAAAGGTGCACGACGTCGTCCAATCACAGCGATCGTGAATGCAACTTTCACACGATCAAATTATTTTTTTTTGAAACGTGAGCAAGAAGTACAGAATCTGCAAGGCAAAGGTCAACAGTGGATTGATCATGTTTCACAAAAATATGACAGGGAGCAGAGTCTGTGTATGCAGCATCAAGTTGATCTATTTAATTATTCAAGACGAACGGCCAGAGTAACTACTAGTGATTTGGGCTCGATGAGTTCTCGTTCATATAGAGTGTCATTGTCAGATCGATCATGTGATTGTGGGCGGTGGAAGTAGGATGGTATCCCTTGCTCACATGCATTGGAAGTTTGTAGACAATTCAGAGTTGATTCAAAAGTGTATGTGCCTGACTGTTATAGCACAGAAGCATATGCTATGACTTATACCTCTGGATATTTTGAGCCACTGTCGGATATTGAGATGTGGAATGAACCATCTTTTCAGTTACAACATAATCCTGAGCGCATAATAAGGCGTCGTGGTCAGAATTTGACATCTAGGATCCATAATGAGATGGATTGAGCCCAAATTCGCGCAAGACAACAATACCAGGAGCAAGACAGAGCTGGCCCTTCTCGTTAGATAATAGTCTGTTAGATTTATGATTTGTAACTTTTCTTGTAAAATACAAAATCTTCATCCTAGCTTGTTGGTTTATTTGATTCCAGATTGTATTTTTTTTTACAAAATACAGAATTTTAACTATTTATGTTAGTTTGTTATTTTATATTGCAATATACTATTTACATGTTAATATTTTATTTTGCATCAGGTTCTAATATGTTAGTTTATATACTTGTTAAATATTGTTAACATATTTGTTTATATATTTGCAGGATGGCACAACTGACACAGAAAGAGAGACAGCTGTTTGGACCCACTGACGAATCTGTGCTAATGATGCAATCGACGCATCGATCTTGTTTGCAATATATTAGTAGGGGTCATTCTGAGACTTTGTTGGCAATTTATAAAGGGTACAACAGTCTCTTTTGGACGTTTGATGTTGACGGTCCAGACGAGGACCATATTGCACTTCACCCCCGTGTGTTAAATAGATTGCAGCAGATGAGTTTTTATGGTGCTGCTCGATGTGGACGGTTTAACGTTGATCATCACCTTATCACATCACTGGTGGAGAGATGATGCACAGAGACGCATACTTTCCATTTTCCCATTGGGGATGTTGCCATTATATAGGTATTACCGATAGAAGGACGTCTCATTTTATGTCGCGAGACAACTCGCAGGGTGTCTGAATGGTGTCTGTATTGCGAGACGTGGTTAGGCATCTCTCTAGTTGACCATGATTTTAGAAATAAGTCAGCGATTCTGTTACCTGCACTGGCAAACCTCATCCAGCATCTTGCTGTTATTGACTACGATACACCACAAATGGTGGTTGATCAATATACACGGGGATGTGCACTCTTACTTTTGGGGTGTTTGATGATGCCCGACAGCTCTAATTGTTCTATCCTGTTGGTATATTTATATTTTTTTGAGGACATTAATAGAGTTGGAGAGTATAGTTGGGGAGTGCGGTTTTGGCCGATTTATATCGCAATCTCTGTTCGGCGGCCCACTATAAGGCAAAAACTATCACATGACCGTTAACCCTTTTACAGGTCATACTAATATTTAAATGAATTGTCATTATAAATATATATTCTTATTATAGTACGTTGAATCAAATTGTATTATCTTTATAGATTTGGACATGGTCGAGAATAAAGGTTATACAACCCTTCAACGTCTGAGAAGTTATCAACGTTGAGCCTCTGATGGGTGTAGGCGGCCGTGACTTGGGTTTTGCTCCTTTTGGAGCGAGGTATGTGTGCTTATAAATTACTTAAGAACTCAAATTTAGTTATACTTATCATGTTATTTGTACCAATTGTAGGTGGATTCACTACAACGATTATACTCGAACTGCTAGCAATATCATTCGGGTATATCGAGACATATTTGATCGTTTACTTAATCAACACGTAAGTTATTATCATAATCATATTCATCTAGAAAAATATAACATATTTCTATTTTGAATTATTAATATATTTATGTCCTTGCATTTTATTTGGCAGCCCTATGACATGGAATCACTGGATATAGCGTCTCTAGGAGCTAGATGTCTGACAGAGAATTGGATGTCCGAATGCCCACTAATCAATATTTGGATAGTGGAGATTCATCATCCCAATAGGGTCCTCAGACAATTTGGGAGAGTTCAGAATGTTCCATATGATGTGGATGAAAGACATTATGCTCTCCATGAACATGATCGCAGAGGAAAACCTGGATTTGATTGGGTGAGACAATATGCCAATTGGAATGACTATTGGAGGCTACGACAACCATTTGCGGGTACACAGAGTATCTCGTTCTGTGACCAACGAATTATATGTCGTGGTACTATCGGATCACACGACGTTTAATCTCACCCGATTCTTATGAAGGAGAGGTCCGGGGCTACCAACCACAAAAAGCGTCTACAAGAGATGTTTTGGTAAATTATATATTTATGAATTTAAATTATATATTTTGTGATAATATAAAGTTAAAAAATATGTATAATTTTTTTTCTTTTCAGGTTAGATTGTTCTCACGCTTTAAAATCAGTAGACGTCAAGTCACACTTGATGATAGAGCATCATTGGAAGATTATATCACAATCTCTGACCAACTCATCAATGAACTGGATCCCATACTACAAGCACCTCCGTATCTTGAAGATCCACCGGCTGCACCAGCTCGACAAAATAAAGAGCAGAAGAAGGGTCATCAAATCCGAGGAGACAGAGTAGTGCCTCGCGAAGAGATGTCGCCTCTTCAACATCTTCGAGTCAAAGAAGATATTCCTCGGCACTACCACATGAGTCTCCTTTTGCCCAACATGAGACAGTTGGAACTTTCACACAAGCACCTCATGTACAAATTGGTATGAAATTACACTAATAAAATTAATGAACTTATATTTTTAATTATTTTTTAATAATAAATAATTTCAACCTGTGACTGACGCTTCTACATCAGTGTGGCCCGATCAAGGTGTTGGTGCAACACTATATGGGACTTCTTCGTCACAACCATATTTTCAGCAAAATAGTATGTAAATAAGAATATTAATTATACAAAAAATACAATTAATGATTTTATATTATTTAATTATATTTTATTGTAATAAATACAGATGCATATACCTCGAAAGGTCAAGAAGGAAATTATTTTGCATCTCAATCTGGGGGTAATATGTACACACCTAATGCTGAAAATGGTATGTAATTTACCAACTTATAAAGTTTACTGTTATTAATTTATTATTGACTTAAATTTACTAAATATGTGACAGATATTTTCACATCGTGGCAAAATGCTTCTTTTACTGAATTATTGAACCAGTCTCTTGGAATGTACGCTCAAACAACTTTTGGGCGTCCAAATTTTCAAAATACGCCTATACCTTTTCCAAGAATGTCTGTCTACGCCGGTCCAAGTGATCAAGTACCAAAAAATCAAGATCAAAATGAACGGCTTGGTCGCGGTGCTAGAGAGAAACGTCCAACAAAATGTGGCACCGGAACTCATCATAGGCATTTAAAATGACGATGTGAAAAAATAATGTACTTAATAGATTATTTTTTAATTATTTTCTTTGATTAAGTATAACTTTAAAATTTACACGCACTCTTATTTTTTAAATAATTAATATTGATAAATACTATAGTACTAAATAAAAATATTACACACAATGCACAAATTTCAAAAGAGACATATATTCATTAAACTACAACTTATTTATTTTTATATTTAATTAAAAAAATATGTGTGTTTTATAAAAGTAACTACATGTTAATATGTTTGGTAGTGAAATTCATATAGAGTATCTAAATAGCATAAGTGTATAAATTCATACAAAAAAAATTATATAGACAACATTTGATAAAACTAAGTATAGTATCTTTAGATTAATAATAATATAAATTATTTTTATTCTTTGTGTCAAAATCAATTTAATAAAATTAAATAAATTATTTAAATTAATTCTAAATTTATTAAAAAAAGATATGTTAAAAATATATAAATATAAATATTTGAACATTTTGTTAAATACTAATTAAACTATTATTAAATAAAATATATGCAAATGACTTGATAAATATAAATATATGCAAATTTTAAAAAAGACATATTTATTAAATTACAATTTAATTTATTTTTCATATTTAATTTAGTGTATTATAATAAATTATTAATTTTCTTAATAAAATAATTATATATCTACAAAAATAAATATGAATAACATAATATATACATGCACATTTTATTGCTTCCAACAAAAGTAATATTAAATAAAAATATATTAATGGGGTTGTTGGATTCTAAATATGTCTAGTATGTAAAAAAAATTACAAACATAGTAATCATGCAAAACATTAAATACGTGAGCTTACAAAAATATATTAAATTACAATATAAAAAAATATAGTTGGGGTTGATGCATGAAAAAATGTTTAATAATTAATATCATGAATTTGGATTGCATGCATAAGCATGATTAATTAATGCGTGAATATATATATATATATTCCACCAATCTTTTAAAATTTGCATATATTTATATTTAAAATTTGGACTGCATGCACAAACAAAGACACGATTTTTTAAGAAGAGATATGCATGCAGATTTTTTACCATAGTCAATAAGATTTTCATTCTGAATCGTTACACTTGCAGAGAACACAAATGGAGTAGCCAATAAGATTTCCATTCTGAATCATTACACTTGCAGAGAACACATGCTGGCAGACGTTTTATGACATCAGCAAACGGGCGTTTTCTCAAAGAAGACGGAGTTGACTTTTTGCTATAAATCGTGATCTGGGTTCACGTTTTCTTTTAAAACGTGACCCTGATTCACGATTTTGCTTAAAAAGGAAAGACCCCTCAAAATTACTATAATTTCATAACAAAAAACGGAAAACACAATAATTTAAAAAAAAAAACCATACATATGTATCGAAAATAATAAAATTTTATCTATATATCGAAAATAATAAATTTTTATCTATTTTTTATAACTTAATATCAGATACAAAAATCGATTAATCTTTCCCCAGTTAAAGACAGAGCAAATATCATAAATCTTATCTATAAAAATCCAATGATTATACTGACAATAACAAAATCTCTATCTATATAATACTCCCACGAAAAAAAAAAAAAAGCAAAACATTTATTAATTTACAAGTGGGAAAATATGCTTGTACAAGGTCACACATTCTTGCTCTTTTACGATTATTAATTTTTTTTGGGGTGGGGGCTGTAGTGTATATATTACTAGGGAAGAAACCCAAAACAGTAAAATCACACACTGAAAATCAGCAAATCCGAAAAAGACTTTTTTTGTTCACTTGAGCAACTCAATGATCCAAGTATTGTAAGCACAGCAAGCTTTGTTGAAATCTTTAAAGCCAGCAGCCTTAGCCAAGTTGTGAAATTCCTTTTCTGTCCTTTCTTTACCACCTGGGTTATGGGCCAACATGATGACATCGATATGGACCACATTTTTAGTGGCAAGCCCACTGTCTGGGGCCTCTGGAAGAACACACTCTGCTAGTATTACTTTCCCATTTTGTGGAAGGGCATCGTAGCAATTTTTCAAGAATTTGATGCAGTGTTCATCGCTCCAGTCATGACATATCCACTGCAAAATATATATATTTTTTCTTTTTAATAAATGAAATAAATTGAGGGTGTTTTGGTAAATTCGGATTTACTCACCTTCATGAAAATAGCATCCCCTTTGGGCACACTCACGAACATGTCTCCACCAACATGCTCAACTCCTGCATACCAATTAATTTTATAATCTGATGAATTTGGCTCATTTTAATGGATCAAAGGACCCATAAAAAAATAAGTGAAGAATACTAGTTATATACAGAAAAATACTACTCCCTCTTCCCACAAAAAATATGCACACTTTTTAAATATATTCACTTTATTTCTAAATGAACCTCACAATACCCCCAAAATATCCTCCGACACGTGAAAAAAATGTGCATATTATTTGTGAACCGGGGGAATATTTCATATTGTAATGGGTGCAAAGAAAGTGAAATAAACTCAGATGAGCAAGTACTGCTGATTAACTGAACATTATACTATCAGCTGAGGAAGTCAGCTGATAGGTCTGCTGATGGTTAGTCATCTGATAAGGGCAGCTGAGATCGTTTGAGAAGTCTACTGAAAGTCATCTGGGATATCAGCGGAGTCAGCTGAT
>JAPKLY010000181.1:152542-253690 GCA_026898435.1 Prunella vulgaris
GAAGCGGTTTAAACTTCCAAGCTGGACAACGGGCGATCAGTTTAACAGAATTAAAACTGAAAATCGTTGGGCTCTGACAGTTATTCATTTTTTGTTGCAACTGTAGCAGTTTTCTTGTTATGCGGTTACGATCACTAGCATTAATTAGGATTTTCATTCTCCTATATATTCGCACATACGTATAGAGATAGAAGAGAACACAGTACATACTTGAGAGATCCATATCACTTGTAAATTGTATATTCTTCATCAATTAGTGAGAGAGGTGCCCTCATCCGTGGACGTAGATCATTTCTGATCGAATCACGTAAATCTTGGTGTTCTTCAATTTTCTTATTCCAATTGATTTCAAACAATCATTGTTGACTCAACACATATATTTATAAGAATAAGTTCATATCCTTGTAAACGTACCATCACTCAAATTGGATTGTCTCATCTGTTCTATATCATCGTGAAATTAAAATATATTTTTTGATAATTATAAATTATAATTTGCATTAAATAGCATTACTTCAAAGTATTATTTTTTAAATGAAATAATTAATACCAACTCTAGGATGCCATATATTTAATTAATTATATCATCACTATAAATAAATAAATAAATAATAGAAAAGAATTAAGAAGAGTAATTAAGTAACCTGCATAAGATGGGGCATCTTCAATAACATGGGGCAAATCAAAATTAATGCCCTTGATTGATGGAAACTTGGAAACAATCATATTGAGAGTTGCTCCTGTTCCACCACCAACATCCACCACTGTTTTGAGGTTATCAAATCCTTTGTAAGTTTCTAGAATCTTCTTCATCGTCATGGTGGAGTGGTTTGACATTCCTTGGTTGAACACTTTGTTAAATCTTGGGTCTGTGCCGTGGTACTCAAATGCAGTCATTCCATAGGCTTTGTTGAATGGAATTCCTCCATCCAAAACTGCATCTTTTAAATGATACCTATTATCAAAATTGAGAGTTTGTTAAGCTAGGTGGTTTAGTATTAATTATTAATATAACTAATACATTACAAGTGTTATAACTATTTATCTTGTAATCTTGATACCCATCATTCAAAATAATGAAATAAATAATAAAAGATTTGTACGAGATGATATGATATTATACAAAAATAGATTTTATTTGCTTATGTTTTACTATGATTTATGAGTTTATAGAGTCATGGTTACGACCCAAATTTTAGAATGGAGATCCAGTTCGTTTATTATGTATACTGCCACACATGATTCCTGCAATAAGTAAATGGTTGAAATGCAAAATCTCATATTCCATTTGGATAGTTAATCAGGTGTCTCATTATTTTTTTTCCGATAATCGTCAAGCGTCTAGGCGGCTGTCGAGCCCAATTTTACACCAATGTTTTTCATATATGTACATCTTGTGAGTTAGTTTAAAGTGAATTATCTTTTTCAAAACAATACCATAATTTATCAAGTTTTAGAAAATATTTGATGTCAAGAAATATTCTTTATAAACTCAATCAAATTCATATAACGGTATTACTTCACATGCTAAAAGGTATTGGTGTGTTCATGTTAAGTGACTTTGGGACAATTTGTGTTTAAGTACATTTTGGAACCTACTTTTTTCAATTAATACAAACCATTTAAAAGTTTTTTAATAAATGTAAAAGTGTGCAATTTATATGTACTCTGTGCATTTGTACATACTAGCGCGTGCATATATTTTGATGTACGTACTAAACATAAATTTTTTTGGTGGTGCTACCTCTTAATAAAATACACTTATATTTTGCACTATCTCTCTGATTAATCCTAGAAAATAAGATATAAAGAATGTTTTCTTGTTTGAGTAGCTCATTGTTCACCAACCTCGTATTGTATGTATATTATATATATACGACCAATTGTGGTGCCCCTCTATAATAGAAAGTTTGTTCACCTAATTGATCAAATGTCCTAATCATGAATTAGGCTTTAGTTCATATTTCCTTTAATTTGCTTCACACCAATATATACGAAAATTATGTTAATGATAATTAGGACCACCAACTTGACTTATTACACAAGTTAGTCCAATTTGATGCTCAAAAAGTCTCTATTGACAGTCCATTTTCAACAAGTTTTTTTTTTTTAATTAGGGTTAATCATATAGACCACACTAATAAACAAATTTATAAAAAGCATATATACACATAATTTTATTCACCAAATCAATTATATTTGAATTTTCTATTATAAGAAATTAATGTATATCATATTTTATTATACTACGTGTGTGTAAGAATAACTCTCAATTTTAAACAAATTTTCACGTATCTTCATCTCAGATAAATTTGCACTTGCCCAAAATAGCATTAATTTTGCCTTTATGTTTTGTATCAACTTGAAATAAAGTATATATTTTCTTAAGTTGCATATTTAAAAAAATGGTGAAAATAATAATTCACAAAATAAATACTTTGTGGAAATTAACGTAACGTGGAAGATGGAACATGACAGGTATGTGAAGAAAAGAAAAAAACGAAATTGAAAAAAAAAATATCTGCGTGATTCATTAAAATAAATCAAATGAATTATAAATGCTTCTTCATTTCACAAATTCACGTGTGACGGGTTGAGTCATGAAAGTGGGCTTCTCATTTCGAAAATTATTTATTTTATTTTTTCTTAAATAAATTATACCCTCGTAAAAGAAATGTTCTGCAATGTAGAAAGCTAGCATTTATTTTAATCAAAGCTTTGTATCCATAACTAAGTCCATTTTAATAATATATATGGAAAAGTATAAAATATTTTAACAAATTGATAAAAATTACTTATTGGTTCCGTGTAAAAAAAAAACGCTTTTGTACAATAAAAAATATACTGCCGTGCAAATTTTTTGAACCAATTTATAAATATATAGTGATTTTTTTAACTATTATGTAAGTGACTCTAAACCCTAATATATATTTACCCGTCTCAACTTTTTTTTCCATATTTTCTATTTTGGATGTCCAACTCTTTTTTCTTATCTTCAAAAGAAAATAATTTATACTCATAAAAATCAATGAAATATATTTTATACTACCTCCGTCCCACAAAAATTTGCATATTTTTCTTTTTAGTTTGTCCCACAAAAGTTTGCATACTCCCAAAATAAAAATATTCATTTAAATCTCTACCTTTAAAATCTTTATCTTACCATCTCCACCATACACATTCTACTCGTTACACTTTTTCTTAAAACTTGTGCCCAGAAAAGTACCGCAAACTTTCCTGGGACGGAGGTAGTATATTTTATTTATTAACTTAACACTTACATACTCTACTTTTTCTTAATTTATGCGTACAAAACTTTTGGAAATGACCTGGAACAGAGGATATATATATATATATATATATATATATATATATATATATATATATATATATATATTTTTTTTGCACTCAGCATTTTCCTGTATTAATTTTATCATAAAAAGAAAGGAAAAAAGATAAATAATAAAAGAAAAGGTTAATAAATTACCAGCTCTCCATGAGTACTTTATCTTGATTCATGAGCAAGAGAGGAGCCATGGAAACGCCATCATCGTTGTTGGTCAAGAAGCGGCAAACAGGGGCGAGGCCGTAGAGGCGCTCAACGCCGCCGTCGGGTAACGTTTTGAGGGTGCAATTGAGGACGGAGTAGGTGGTGAGAAGGCGGAGGATCCTGTCGAGCATGACTGGCGCCTCGGGGTTGGTGGTGGGGAGGTGGGCGGCGATCTCGGCCGGCGAGACAAAGGCGGCGGCGGGGCCGGCTAATTTCTTGATGAGCTCAAGCAAGTCGAGTTCAATGGCGGATTTAAGGACCATGGGGAGTACGGATGCACTCGCCAATTGCATCGCAAATAAGAATGCTTCTTCCTCATCCGAATTCACACTTGAAGTTTCAACATTATTCTCCATGATTGAACCCATTTGTCTCTGTGTGTGTGTTTTGGGAGTGGGTGTGATTGTAATTTATGGGTGGGGAAGGGGGTATATATGGTGGTTCATCAACCTTTGTGGGGTGGTTGGAAGAGTAGACCCCACCATCATCGATCGATTGTGGACAATGGGGTGCCAAGAGGTATACCCACCTTTCATTTTCTTGGCACATAACATTGCTTTGTATGATGGCAATGTTTTTTTTTTTTTTTTTTAAAGTTTGATTTAGAGGGAGGGAGGGAGGGGTATTGATCAGGATAAAAGTGTTCCAATACATATTTTTTCTCCATTTAATATTTCCTTCATTCTCTCTATATATCTCTTTTTTATTTGTTTGATTTATATATATATATATATATATATATATATATATATTTATTAATTATTTTAATTATACATATATATCCAAAATAATTATCACATTTACACTGAATGAAAGAAATATTAAATGGAGCCCCCGACTCCTATTTTTTGTGATCATGGATGTTGATATTTGATAGAAATATTATTTTTATAATATTTATTAAAATAAAAATTATGGGTAAAATATCAATATTGAATTATTTTTTTCTATAATTAAATCTAATAGTGTTAAAATATAAATTTTTTTAAAAAAGTATCGATCAATTTTAAGAAAATCTAAATTATAGTGTATTTCATGTAAATTGATCACAATATGTATTTTTAATTTTTTTTTAAATTCGTGTATTAAATATTTATAATTTTTTAATTTATAATATCAATATATTCATCGTTTTTTTCTTTTTTACAAATTTAAAATTTTAATATTTTTATTGATACCAATATTTTCATCTTTGCTATCGATAAGGAGTACATATTGAGCACCAAATGACCAGACCTATTTTTTTATTATGAAAATCAGTTCTTAATACTTTTATTTGTATATGTTTGTTGTGGCATTAATCGCATAGTTTCTGTCATGTATGTATTTGAGATTGGTAATTTTGGTTTCATGTGAATTATTATTATTTTAACTAACTTCCATAATTCTTGGAATAAGGAGTTTAATCTTAATCGTGTATTTACACTTTTGTGAAACTCAAAAGTATGTATTTCTGGATTTCTGGATGTGTTAGGTTAAAAATACATAAAGCGTGATTAATTTTAAAGATGAAACAATTTATATAAAACATTACTTTGCCAATTGAAACCTTCATATAAATAGATTGCAGAATTAATATTATATTAATCGGTCCATAGACCGAAGAGATAACGAGCCATTAAAAAAAATCGAATTATTTATAACTTACATAACACACATAATACTGTGAGAATACGAGAAAATATAAAAAATGGTCATGTAACTTTGTTTGAATCCAGATTTAATCCCTTATCTTTTTAATTTCTCGATTATAGTCCTTTTGTTATAAAAAATGGTCATTTCCGCCAGAAATTAAAAAAATTGGCCAGAATTTACACCTGTTCCATGAGAAAATAGAAAAAATGGTCATGTAACTTTGTTTGAGTCCAGATTTAGTCTTTTATTTTTTAAATTTTTCGATTATAGTCCTTTTGTTATAAAAAATTATATATTAATTTTAAATTAATTTTTTTATAAAATATTGAAGATTATATATTTTTATTTTAAAAATACTTATTTTAATTTAAAAATAATTTTATGTAAATTTCGGCCAATTTTTTTAATTTCCGACGGAAATAACCATTTTTTATAACAAAAGGACTATAATCGAGAAATTAAAAAGATAAAGGACTAAATCTGGACTCAAACAAAGTTACATGACCATTTTTTATATTTTCTCGTGAGAATACTACAATATACCTATTTTTAATTTTTAAATATTTATTTTATTCACGTCTACTTTTAAAAAATATTTTATACTGAATTCATAATAAAAAACCTATATACCCATATAAAAAGGCACTGTTCTAAAAGTCGGTCGACTTGGCCGATTAGTCGGCGACTAATAGCTAGTCGGTCCTTGGCCGACCCGACTTATACCAAGTAGCTAAAGAAAACGTTTAGGGATAGTAGTCGGCACCTAGAGCCCATTAGACAGCGACTAGACCGACTAAGAGCCGACAAGACAACGATTAGATCGATTAAATGCCGACTAAGTCATTCCCGATTAGACATGTTTCTCCCTTTTAAAATATATTTTTGGCAAATCCTAAATAATTATATTAAAATAAAATTAAAACAACTAAAACATTAATTTTCTTTGATTTTTAAATTACCACTTTATTAAATTTTGTGTTTCATGGTTGTTATCACTTATAATTTTAAAATTGAAAGGTGGTGATGTCAATTATTTTATTTATTTTATGTATAATATTGTATTATTAATTTATTAAGTAATTAATTATATTAACAGTTTATGTGCTTCCGATTAGTCCCCGACTAATCCCCGACTAGTCGCTCTAGTCGCTAGACCCTAGTGATCCGACCGACCGATTAGCGACTTTTAGAACGTTGTAAAAAGGGTATAAAAAGTCAATAACTTCGAATTGGATCCCACCTTATTCTTATAACAACACTACCTGGCCTCATTTAGGGGGTAGGTTTGACTTATTTAATGGGTAAATAAATAAAAATGGAGAGAACGAGAGAGAGTTTGTATTTTAAATATTATAATGCATTTTTTAATTAGTATTTTTGTCTGAAAAATTTTATTAATTAATCACTAATTCAATACGCGGTTCATAAAATTAAGTTTATATTTAAATTTTTATGAAGACAATTCGATAGAAAATTAAAAAAATTGATTTAATTTTGATGTGGATAATGCTCTCGTGTTAATTACATTTTAATAGATATATTTTCAAACATCACAAATTAATATTTTTATATACTTTTATAAACTATAATATTCATTAATTTGCATTAAAATTTAATTTTTATATTATAATATTCATTAATATGCATTATATTATACATTAAAATAGTCTAAATAGAAAATTCAAATAATCACATATATATATATGATAAAAATATTATAATTAGTTAATTTCTTATTAAAATTGTATGTTTAAAATTTTATTGTATTATTCATTATTATATAATATTTGATAATATTAAATGATATAAATATCAAATGGAATGGAGTGGGGTAGGGGTAGGGGTGGGGTAGAGCAAGATAGAGTGGGGTGGGGTGGAATATATAATTTAGATGATGATTTTTGTGGGTCATATGGATAAAAAGAATTATTTAACATTTAAAATGTGTAGAAAAAATTATTTATTTGAAGTGAGTAAAATAATTTTTTTAAAGTTAAAAATAAATATTTTAAATTATCTCACTTCAATATATATATGACAGAGGATATAAATGGTAGTGTGGATATTCATTCGTGTCACAAGTGTACTAATAATTATTCAATGTGGACAAAAGAAGTGGTTAGATTGACTAATCAAAAACCCAAATATAAACAAACATGAGGTTTTCTTAGGCAACTCAACCACATCCCTGGCTAGGCCTCATATATATATATATAGATTGGTGAAATTAATACTAATTGTTATGGTAAGTCTCTTGTGAACTCGAGTTTATATGAATTTGTATCATTGTTATATATAATTATTATCACTATTATTCATATATATTATCACTGTTATAAAAATATACTTAATTTTTAACAGTAATAGTATATATTTATAACAATGATAGTTAATATACATAATAGTAATAGTATTTATACATAACAGTGATAATTAAAAACCTTAGTTCACCGTGAACTCGATTTCATACAAGTTTTTATCATTGTTATTTGGGAACATTGGATAACATTCCTCTCATTATTTTCAGTGACAAACCGCACAATCATCAAAATGTATAAATAAATATTACTCTTTATATCACCTCTTAAATTTCATACTACTTTCGTTCCAAAAGATACTTTTGCACTTGTAAATATCATATGAACTAAAGAAAAAAAAGTATATGAGTGTAGAGTTAAATAATACTCCTTCCATCTCAAAACTGCTTCAGAATTTTTCTTATTTGAATGTCCTAATTCTACTTTTATACACCTAAAAAAAAAAATTACACTCGCAAAAATTAACAAAGTACATTTTTTTTACTATTTAACTTTACACTCACATACTCACTTTTCCTTGGTTCGCTTACCCAAGACTATTATGAAAGTAGTCCTGGGACGAAAGGAGTAAAATTTAAAAAATTTAATTTATTGACTTTTGTTGGTGTAGAATATTTTTTTTAGGTGTATGAAATAAGTGCTGGGACATAGTGTGAAAGTAGGGTTGAGAAAGAAGGAGTACTTCGTAAAACCCATTTTTTTATAAAAAAATAATTTTATTGACTTTTTGGATCGCTAAATGAAAAATATTTTGTAATATAATAGATTTGTGAGAGTAATTTATTTTATTTTATGATGTGTGAAAATTACTGTAAGACATCTCAAAAAAAATTTGTGAAATTTAAAAGGGTCCAGAGTGGGTAAATTTGTAACGTAAATTGCAAATTACAGATAAAAAAAAATATTTCATAAAACTCACCAAAATTAATATATATATATATATACACAAAATATCATTAATTTTTTCGGTACACTACCCTCAATTTAAGAAACTTCTTAATTTATACATAAAATTTTACTAAAGTACTTATCTAAATATTATATTTTTCCATTTCATTCCATTTTTTTGATATATGCATTCTTTTATTTTTGTAATGAATTAGTCTTGTATGCACCAGTTACACGGTGCAATTCAAGATCATTTTTAAAAAGTTAAACAGTTTATAACTGAAAAGTTAAACAGTTTATTACTGAAAAGTTAAACTATGAAAGATACACTTTTCAGTAATAAACTGTTTAACTTTTTAAAAATGAACTAAAATTGCACCGTGTAATTGGTGCACTGGAGACTTACACTTTTATAATTTGTTGTTGAATGGAGAGAGTATTTGCACTTGGGTGATCGAAAAAGTTATGCTTTTAGTGGGAAAAAGGAACATTAGTAAAAGTAATATAATAAATGTTTCTAAAATTTGTAAGAAATTGAGTGGTAAGTAAAAAAAAAAGCAATTTATGGGACATAGAAGAAGTATGTGGTGAAAAAATTATAAAATGGAACTCATAAACTAGTGTAAATTTAATTTATTTATATTATTATGTAATATTTTTTTAGGGAGAACATCTAATGAGGACACTTTAATAGTGATGGAATTATTTTCAACATGACAAATATAAAATTAATACACTTGTATTTTTTTAAAGGTCAATTGCAAGCAACAAATAGCAGCGTGAATTTAGATATATCTGCATGAAATTAATATTAATAAATAATTTTTTATGTGAATATTCCTGCAAGATTCAACTTTATATTTCTTTTTTAATTTAATTATACGTAATTGTTATTTATATATGCATAATAAATAAAGATAAATTATGAAGAAAACGTTAGTTTGAAGTTTTAGGTGGTCTAATGGTCGCATTGTATATAGGTTGTTAAGTCGCTTTTCATTATTGAGTACACTTTATTACTCATTATTACACATAAGCAAATTAATTAGATAAAATTATTACAATCAAGTGAAAATGTTCCATCTCTCCGTTTAATTACAATCTTATTAATTTATTACATAAACGTGAGTCGATAAAAGTAAAACATCAAGTGATTGCTAGACAAAATTCCGGTCTAAAATTTTAAGAGGTGGTGTTGTTAAAATTTTTCAAATGGAAATGAAAATAGAAATGAAGATAACGTAAGCCTCTTGTGCATCAGTTACACGGTGCAACTTAAGTTCATTTTTTAAAAATTAAACAAAATACTACTGAAAAGTTATACAACTTATTACTGAAAAATTAAACTATGAAAGATACACTTTTCAGTAATAAGTTGTATAACTTTTCAGTAGTATTTTGTTTAACTTTTAAAAAATGAACTTGAGTTGCACCGTGTAACTGGTACATATAAGACTAATCCTAACATATATTGTGTCATAGTAATTATTGAGAACATAATATGTACAAGAAATCTGTTCATTTTGAAGATAAATTCGAGTTTCGATAGACCCTAATTATGTGGCATAAATTGAATAATTTCGGTCACAACGATAAACACATATATATTTTCATATAAACATATTGTGCACCACATCACAACATATGTCAAGAAAAAAAAATCTATCAAATTTCCAGTAGTTAATAATATATATATTCATTAAACCTAAAAATTCAACACAATTTCATGTCAAAAATGACAACAAATATAATCATCAATTAAATCTACAAATTCATGACAATAAATCAAATTCATAAATCCTAAATATTTACATGTCCAATATTATTTATAAAATAAAAAAAAAAATCCACGAGCACAATTTCTTTAGCTAGAGCCATACATTTTTTTTAATTTCTTTTTATTGGAAGAGTAGCTTTTATATAAAAATAGTTTATTATGAAATTGTTTTAAAATACTTTAATAAAAAAATCAAAATAATTAATGCTAATTAAAATATAATACCATTTTCCTGATTTTTAATACCCCTGGTGAGATTTTTATATCTTTGATCAAATAATTAATATTTTAAAATAATTCCATGATAAATTTATTACGAATAATATTTATACAAAATTTTATCTTTTATTAAACAGACGAAATTGGAAGGATTAGAACAATGTGCATTCTCATATTCAATCGACCCCGCGCATGCAGGACTAACTTGACTCAATCGAGACGGATTGGGACGGAACATACGGAGTTAGTTTGCCCAAGACGGGTTGAGACGGGACGGGGGCTGTCATTCTATCCATTCCTAATTCCACTTAGGCCCAGGTTATTTGCACTAGTTTTTTTGGGAAATACACTACCCGAATGAATACACTAAGTTTTTGAGAAATACACTACGTTTTGTTCGGCATTTTTTTTTAAATCATTTTTTCGAACATAGTGTGAAAATGAAAAAATATTCAAAAAAATTTGCCGAAAATTTGAAAAAAAATTGGAAAAAAACAAGCCGAACATATTTAAGGATAGTGTATACTATTTTCTAAAGATAAAAATTTGTATGAACCCGAGCTCTGGGTTCCGGCTAACGAATCTGGGTTAGTGCACTCCAAACCGATGTTGTGGGAATGGTAGCCAAGGCCCGACGGTAGAGGTTGTAGATCACACCAATAGCTTCACTCAACTCAACGGTCACGAATGAGATTTCAAATTCGATCTCACACTGAAGAAGGAGCAGTTGTTGGCTTTATATGGAGGCGTCCGTAATCTGCCTAGGGTTTGGAATTAAGTGGTAACACATTTTGGTAACATATTTCTAATTTATATATTATGTAACACTTTATACATCTGTAACACTTAAATGCAACACTTTTAAATTAGTAACATTTTTTAGGTAACACTTTTAAATATGTAACACTTTTAGGTAACACTTTTAAATATGTAACACTTTTAGGTAACACTTTTACAAAAGTAACATATCTAGGTAACATTTTCACATAGGTAAAACTTCTTAGGTAACACTTTTATAAAGATAACACGTTATACGTAACACTTTATCATATGTAATATTTTTAAGTAATACTTTTATATGTGTAACATATATATTTTTGTTACACTTGATATTATTATTTAAATATTTATATATATCTACTTATATAAAATCTACTCAATTGGTAACTATAAAATAAATATATTAAGGTTGGGTTACTAGTGAGGCCATTTTTAACACCAATAACACATATAAGGCCACCTACTTTTAATTGTTACAACCAAGGCCAAAAAGCATTTTTGTGTACTATTGAGATTATTTGTGTACTTGTGACTGAACAGGTGTACCATAATTCATTTCATTGTACCCCGGGTACTATTTAAACAATTATTGCACTGACAAAAGCGGCGATTGATGTGACGTGTGTCACTGTTCACGTCACATCGGTTAATGTGCCGGTCACATCAATGATACTTGTCGATAATATTTCCGGCGATGTGTACCGTTGAACAGATTGGTGTACTAATGTACTAATTAGTGTACTATTGCTTTTGTACCACAATGAATCGTATTGTACTAAGGTATTGGTTATTGTACTATTACATCTCTTTTCCGGCAATACAAATTTATATAATTTCCGGCGAAAACCATGATAATAACTTACATTTACTCATACTTTTTTCCGGCGAAAACATGATAATAATTTCATATAATTATTCAAGCCAATTGGTTCCGGCGATGTGTACCATTGAACACCAGACCGTCTGCCTACAGCTGTTGCCCACTCCACAGCTGCTCATCCATAACCACTCTGCAAACGTCCATGAAAGTTGTCTGCTCTGCCGACGTACACATCTTCACACACAGTGCCAGCCGCCTCTAATGTCGATCGCCGCAAATCGCCCAATGCCGGAATCTCGCAGTTTCAAATCCTCCACAATCGTCGAGTATCCGATCGAAACCACACAGCAACACCGCCAACGATGCACTCAGACGCGCGTCACCAAATCTTCTGCTCTCACCATTCAACAAATTACCGAAATCCAACACACCGTCGACAGAAACCGTTCACGACCTATTCCTCAACCTCCGCAACAAATCGCTGCCCCCTGTTCGAATCTCAATCTTCTGAAAATTAAATCCTCTGCCCTTCTCCTCATCTCACTGGAATCGCGATTCGTGCACAGCCTGTCGGAAATCTCGACTGCCAGATTTGATGCTCGCTGGAAACAACATCGCCACAAAGCCTTACTGCTGGATCTTCGTTCAATCTCGCCGTCCTCTGAAAAAAGGCCGATGCACCACTGAAGCCGAGTCTCGCCGATTCGAGATATCAGCCGTCGACTGAAGCTGCGGCCAACACCAGAAACCGCCCTTGCAATCGGGAAAGAATTTTGAATTTCAAATATTGGAATGAACAGAGATGGCCATAGCTTATTGATGTGAGTTTGCCCATTGATGTGACCTTTACAGAGGTGTGTGGTATAATGTTTGGCCACTTCTCATTTTCCTATTTACTTTTCAGAAATGGCTTTGGTTGAATTGTCGAAAAAGGTGTGGCCCTTTTTTAGTTTTGACACTTAAAAGTGTCCTCAAGTGTTATTATTTCATATATTAATCATATGTAAACATGCCCTAGTGTATAACAATTTATTATATACTTTAGTAAATATCTTAATAAATAATTAATATATATGTATAAATTTACAAAAAATATGTACATAAAATTTATGTATAATTTAAAATAATTTATTGCATAATAATATATATTTTAATTATATAACTATAAAATATATATAATTTATAAATTTTTAGATATAATTATATCATTAATAGATTTTTTGAATGAAATTTAGGTAGAAAATTATTTGGTTCATTAAGAAATAATATTTATCATTAATATGTTTTAATATTCATCATTGGTCTATTTAAAAATAAAAAATAAAAAAATAAAAAAAGTGATAATGAGTTAAATAAAATTGATGTCCAAAATATATACTACCTCCGTCCCAGGGGTATTTGCACCCCTGAAATGACACATGGTTTAAGAAAAATGTATTTTTTTAAATAAAGTAGTGGTATTTGGGTAAATGTGTGGAAGGTTTTGTGAGTGTGCACGCAAGTCGATGTTTCCCTTTTAAGTAGTGTGCAAATTGATTTGGGACAACCTAAAATAGAAAGTGTGTAAATTGGTTAAGGACGGAGGGAGTAATATATAATGGATTAGCCAAGATGGTAGGTGTTAGAAACTTAAATTCAAGATGTACAAGGATCAAATCCCAGGAACTATAATATTTTTTTTTTTGAGAAATATACATTCTAGTCTACTTTTAGTACATAAAATACATACTAGTCATGCTAAAAAAACCACATTTCAAACCAGTCTAATTTAAGGCTAATAAAGTAATTTTGCAGACCATTTGTCTAATTAAATATCATTAATTATGCAATATAACCATTGGGTAATATAGGGTTTGTCATTCATGAAAAAATAGGTCATTAATTAGATTTCCTTTACTTCGCTCTCTCTCTCTCACCACTCGTCATCACTCAACCTAACCTTCGGCGACGGCTTCATCACTCATGTGGGAAGGTACAATTCATTAAATGCAATTTCAAAATTTTAATTTTGTGTCATATATCTCATCCTCATTTGAATGATATACTTATACATCTACTTTTTTTTCCTTTCTTATGTTCTTCGCTTAAATGGATTTGGGCAATCTTCTCTCTGTTAATTTAGATGGCGAGACTTGGATGATTGAACGACTTTGCAGGCTCCCTTTTCAATGGTGGTGCTGATGGTTAATTCTCATCTTCCTTACCGGCGATTGAACGATTTTGCAGGCGGCGACAATTGGGTCTTCAATCGGCATCAACGGAGGAGCGACAACGACTAAGGCCTTCGGGCTGTGGAGAAATCAAGCTACGATGCGGATTTGAGCAGTGGCTGATTCACGATGGTGTTGCAGAGACAGTTGCAGACGGCGGTTGAGTCGGGCATTGGCAGCGGAGGTTGTGCTACGGGAAGTGGTTATGTCCATTTGGCGCGTTTTCGGTGAGGCGCAAGTGAAGAATCGACGGACTGGTGTGGAAGAAGGTTTGATTGAGGTATTTTCAGGGCTTCTATTGCTGGAAGAGCTCACACTAGATGTTTGTAATAATGTCAGAGAGAGCGGTCCTGCGCAGGAGGTCCTCAGTTCGAAATACCCAAGTTGAGATCCCTCAAATTGAAGCAATTTCATGGATTGCCTATTGAGTCGAAGCTCGAGGGAATTGATTACTGCTAAATGCTATCATGAACTCAATTGTAGGTCTTTTTATTGTTGATGAATGCTCTTTCTTAAAGAGTGTAGCAGCAGTTTTTGCTAGATGAATGGGCAATTTCCTTTAAAGTTGTTGTGCTACAGTTAGGTCTGTTTGGTATGATTCTGGGGGGATTTAAAGATGCAGCTTACAGGAGATTTTTCAGGAACGTTTCATTTGCTTATTTGATTCACTTATATTTTTCTTATAAGGACTGATTTACAGCTAATAAATGTAATGAATTCACTTGCAGGTTATTTTATTTGTGCAATGAATTCACTAGTTTACTATTTTTGATGTAGATAATTTGTCGTTTTATCGGTTGGTTAGAATTTATTTTGTTTATAGAGTTCCTCCCTGTGGGATGGTATAGGTTTGTTTGATTCATTGAGCTGGATAATGATTGTAACTCTTGATAATGGACGAAATATATGCAGTAGGTTGTGGACAGCAAATGACGAAAGATGTGCAGCAGGTTGGGAGAACATTCTGAAGTTTTACTGTTGAAGAATGCAGTTTGTTGTAAGAGTATAGCAGCAATTTAAAAAAAAGAACAAAGAAGGAGAGTTGTTTGTTGAAGATTGTAGCAGCAGGATTTACAAGATTCTTGGGAGCTTCCTATATAGTTGCTGATAGTGTTAGGATGGATTTGACATATGATTGTTAGGCCAAAATCTATTTTATGATGTAGATAAAATATTTGATAATTGCATTGTAATTGCTCTGCTGTACCGCGTCAACTCGTTAGGAGAATTTTTTAATTGTTCAAATTTAATCATTATTTGGAGGTTTACATTTACATTAATAATTTTTAAATTCATGGATTATTTTCAGTTAACTTTGCCAAAAATGTAGGGAAATTTTTGGAAAAAGTTGAAATCTTCAAATAATTTTGTTAACTTTACCAAAATGCAGGGGAATTTTTAGGAAGAAAAATTCGAAATCAGCATTAAAAAATCCTAATTTCTCTCCCTTTTTTTTATTGTGCACCCAAACGCACCCACGTCATTTTCCTCTTTTATTTTTTTTTGTACCTCACTTCACAAATTGATACATTCATTCCCCCACGATCAAAGGTTTGCTCTCAACTCTTACCATACCATATATGAACTCCTTCAATTTCATAAGTATATTAAATCAAAATTCATATCCTTCTCATGTGGGTCCCAATCAGTAGGTTTGAATTTTTTCTGTTCTTTTTGTTGTTGGACAAAAAAAGAAAAGTTGAATTTGGTTTTTTAAAAATAGTTAAAGTCTTCAAAAATTTTAATATTTTTTGAGAAAATTTTAAACTAAGAGAAGCAACGACAGGGACCATCTCACCATCGTTGCAAATGACATGAGTGGTAGAAGTTGGAAAACAATAAAAAAATTTGAGGTGTATCGAAAGTTTTCAACAAAATATTATGAGATGGGTGCATCTATAATTCTATATTGTTAGGTGTGAGTGGTGAGGATATTTGTGTCATTTCATATGTCATAAAAAATAAAAATATTTTAAAGTGTGTGTACTTCAAACAGATGTGGGTGCATATAACCTGGGCCTTATTATATACATAGTATAACAAAATAGACATTAGTATAATAAATCATATTATCTTTTCCCAGCAGTCCATTATATTAATGCTTCAAAATACACACTTGGTATAATACACTAAACAATTTACAGAACACAGTTCATTACACTACACACTAAATTGTGCTAACTAAGTAACCCAAAATCCGTCACTTGCTACCTGTCAATTTGCCCCTGTAAGCATTACCTTCAAGAGTCCTTCACTTTCTACATACCCAAGTTGAGATCCCTCAAATCATTGGAGTTCGCCGATTCCCCCGGGAAAAGCAACCGCTCCCCTGCATATAACTGACTCACGCTACTGTTCGGAGTCCGCCACATCTCTCGTCAACTGCTGCCGGAAAGCAAGCGCACAACCATCCCCCCGGAACCTCTGTTTCAGTTAACATCGGCGCACTGCCCACCGCCATACCGTCATTACACGCCCTCCTACTCAAATCAATAGCCCACATCGACAAACACATAAAATCAATTTCACCAACGAATTTGCACAACCAGCCGGAGCCGTCGTCCACCTCTGTTCGCCACATGAAGTCGCGCACTTCACATCAGTACATCTGCCATCTGACAAGCCACCACAGCTGTCCCCCGCCTTCGAAGACGCTCTCACCGCCATCCTCAGGCTCCGGAACCAGCTGACTTCTCCCGGTGCCCCTCTCTATCGATTTGGACGTAATAAATGCATGTCGCCAGTGTTTCTCTCTCGATCTGGATGGAAGAAACGCGTATCGCCGGTGCTCATCTTTCTCGATCTGGACCGGAAAAATCATTGCTGACGGAAAAATTATGCATCGCCGATGCTTTTCTCTCTCCCCCTCGTCACGTTGTATCTCTCTCACCCTCTCTCATCTGGCTCTCTCTAAAGATGTGTATATATGATTTACATATATGTGTATTATATATGTAATATATATAAACTTAAATTCTAAAATTAAGATAGGTTTCATATTTTACTGGTGAATATCTATTAAATGAGCAAAGAGATTTTTGCATCGTTTATCGCGCTCTGAATGACAGCTTCTTGACATAATGCAGAGTGACGTTTGTCCACTGAGCAGTGATGCAGAAATCGTCCTAGGCGGCCTCTTGCCGACCCGATTTCTGCAAAATCGCCCTTCTAGGCGTTTTCGGGTCTAGGCGGCCTCCAGGCGGTCCTAGGCGGTCTCCAGGCGGTACTAGGTGGCCAAAATTTTATTTTTTTTAGAATCTCATATAAATCTTATATTTTTCATCCAAATCACCATGCAAAAAAGCAGTTTTCATATCCATTTGTTTCAACTCCCAATCAAAGTGAGCAACAAAAGCAAGCATAATGCGCACAATGGTGAATTTAACAACAGGAGCAAAGATTTCAGCATAATCTACCCCCTCTTTTTTAGTAAAACCCTTAGCCACTAACCTAGCCTTATGTCTAACACGATTCGATTCATTATTAACCTTAAACAGCCACTTACAATCAACAAGAGAACAATTCTCAGGTTTGGGCACAAGATTCTAGGTTTGATTATCATGCATAGATTTCATCTCATCTTTCATCGCATTTAACCACTCAACTGAATTTTTAGACTTCATGGCTTCATGATAAGAGTTAGGCTCATTGTTACAAGACTCGAAAGCATTAAAAGCATGCGTATCAATGTGAAAATCATCAAACCTAACAGGTTGTCTAATGTTTCTTCTAGGCTTATCCCTAGCAAGATGATAATCAGTCAAATCAGCATTATCAGACACATTTTCCACATTATCACCAGGCACATCAGCATTATCAGCATGTAAAACATCATTTTCAACATGCAAGTCATCAATAACAACATGTAATACATCATTTTGGGCAGGTAGAGCACCATTTTCAGCATGTAAATCAGTGTTTTCAGGTTCGTTTTGCACATTATCAGATATGGATAAACGAGGCGGCTACTCCACCTCATTTGGAGCAGTCTCCTTTTCAGGTATAGACACAGAGGCATGTAAACATGGAAAATCAGATTCATTAAAGATAACATCTCTACTTATGACAACTTTAAAACCATGTCCATCTTTCAACCACAGTCTATAACCTTTCGCACCTTCAGGATAACCTAAGAAAACACATTTCCTAGACATAGGTTCAAATTTATCAGTCTTTTGATGCACAAAAGTAGCACAACCAAACACACGTAAGTTTGAATAATCAATGCGTTTACCATAAAATACATTTTCAGGACATTTACCTCTCAAAGGCACAGAAGGAGACCTATTGATCAAATAAGCAGCAGTAATAACAGCCTCACCCCAAAACATTTTAGTCAATCCAGAAGTAGCTATCATGCACCTAACTTTATCAATCAAAGTCCTTTTCATCCTTTCAGCAACCCCATTCTGTTGAGGCGTGTAAGGAACAGTTTTATGCCTTTTAATACCAGAATTAGCACACAATTTGTCCATCAATTTGTTGCAAAATTCAACACCATTATCAGTTCCAAGGTTTTTAATCCTTTTTCCAGTTTGGTTTTCAATAAAAGTTTTCCACTCCTTAAACTTATGAAATACATCAGACTTGTTTTTCATCAAGAAAACCCAAACTTTTCTAGAAAAATCATCAATCACAGATAGGAAATACAAATTTCCACTTTGTGTGGGTACACTAGCAGGACCCCAAACATCAGCATGCAAATACTCAAGTATATCAGTGCTAGAAGGGGAATTAGGGTAGGGGTTAACAGGAAATTGCACTTTATGTTGCTTTCCTAACACACAAGAGTCACAAAATGGCACACAAGACAATTTTTCATCGCCAAAAGCACCAGATTTTTCCAAGATTTCCAAACCTTTATTACTCATGTGTCCTAACCTTTTATGCCACAATTCAGTTTTGTCTTCCTTGACAACACTCACAAGAATTAGCACAAACATCAGATTTAGTAAAGCACACATACAGGTTGTTTCTTTTAACAGCTTTGAAAAGCACCAAAAAACCCCGCATGATTTTCAGAAAGCCTTTACCCCACCTTCCCTCATAACCATCATCTTCTAAAGCAGCACAAGATATCAAGTTATTGCACAAATCAGGAACATGCCTCACATTTTTCAAAGTAACAACAGAACCAGAGTCAAGCTTTAAGCAAACATCACCGATACCAGCAATATGACACTTTTTCTCATTTGCCATAGAAAATGACCATGCTCAACATTCTCATAAGAAGAAAACAAGTGTTTAAAATGAGACATATGAAAGGTACAACCAGAATCAACAAGCCATTCATTTTCACAAACAGAAGAAGAAAGCACAGAATTTCACATGTTGTCCATCACACATTTCAGTCACCATAAACACACTACCATCTTGAGAACTTGAGGCCACATTAGCATGTTCCTTTTGCTGCTATTTTTTCTTAGGACTAGGATAAGCCTTGTAATAGTGACCAGTTTCACCACAATTAAAGCACTTTCTATTCCTAGACTTGGACCTATGGTTCCCTTGAGGCTTCTTTTTACTATCCGAATCTTGGTTATCAAGTTTCTTTTGTTATGAGACCTAGTAGAAGACCTCCCTCTAACATGCATAACCTCACCAGAATTTTTACTACCCTTCCCATTATGTTTTAAGTCATGCTCTTTGCTCTTAAGGTCATTAACAACAATATCAAGAGTGACACTATCCCTACCATACTTAATCGCAGATTTAACATCATTATAAGTATCAGGTATGGCATTCAACACACAATATGGGTATATTCAAAAATATGCTTATCACCAGTTTGTTTGATATCTTGAATCAATTTAGTAAAAACATCAAGATTTTCTTCAATATCTTTATTCAAGTCAAGTTTAAACCGAAAAAACTTTTCAAGTAAAAATAGCTTGCTAGGCAAAGAAGTTTGTGTACAACTCTTCCAATTTATCCCATATATCTTTAGCAGAGTCCCTAGTACCAACTTTCCTAAGCACAACATTAGACAAGTTCAAGATAATTGAAGACAAAGCAAGTTCATTCATCTCAAGTTTCTTTTCCTCAGTTTTAGTGTCAGAATAAGAGTGATCAATGACTTTATAAACACGCTGCTGAATTAGAATACATTTCATTTTCTGTTTCCAGATGCTGAAATCACCTTTTCCAGTAAAGGGGGCCATCACATACCTAGGAGTACTGGTGGCCATTTGGTTTACGAAGCTTTGAACACTTACACAAATTCACAGCATACCAAGATGCAAGAGAAGACAGTGCACGGGCAAGCGGAAGCACAAACCGACACAAATCACAGGATAAAGGCCACAAAGTACTGAAATAATCAAAGAAACAAGCACGAAACAAGAACATAAGCGAGCACGTAAAACCAGCAGCTAGAACCGCGACAAGCGACAATCTAGAAAGCAGTAAATCCTAAACCACGACAAGTGGTTATACTACGAACAGTAAATAGAAGAGCTATAACCACTTTACCAGAGCGAGACCCTAAGTAAGGGCCTCAAAACACCCAAAAGACAGCAACGCACTCCTGGGACCAAGCAAAACGTGCTGCCTAATTCCCATCAATGACGGGGACAGATCCCACTTATGCCGCAGAAAACACAAGCAACAGTCTTTATGTCCAAAGCCCAATGCTAAGTAACCACCGGGATTGACCTAACTCAACAACACACCTTTACTGCAACTCGCAAGCTTGTTAGCAACTCAAGATAAATTAAGCAACAAGCTTAAATAATAATTTTGCAGATTTAAATAAACAATAGGGAGACAGATTAATTCTGAAAACTACCTATCCCAAAGTCACAATTTAAATCACAAACAAACAGTGAAATAGCAACAGGAGAACCTTACCAACCTTACCTACTTACCTTCGGCCGTGGACGGCTGTGAGCAGGGTAAAAGGCGGCAAACAGTTGTGACCGGTCTTCACTCCTGCGACGGACAGACCCACAGCTACAGCACAGCAGGCAACACCACTCCGACGTGACAGGTGCGCTGCAAGGCTTCGGCGATTGGCGGAAACCGGATGGCCTCCAGGTAACGGCGCACGGGGCTGAAGAAACAGGTGGAGAAACGCGCTTCAGGAGCACCAGCGCGACGGCGCAGCTCCAAGCGATTCCGGCGTGACTCCAGGTGGCGGCGCACAACGACTGTGACAGGCGGAGAGTCGCAACTCCACAGGCGCGACACAGCTTCACGGACGGTGCGACGGCGCGGCATAAGAGCGACGACGTGACTCCAAGTGGCACAACCTCGACACCAGGTGCGACGGCACAATGCATATCGACACTTCAATCTGACCCACGTGAATGACTCCGACAGCAGCGGTGCTCGGAGGAGAACGACCCATACGAACCCAGTCCTATCTAACCCAAACAGAGACGATGAAGGGACCCATGGCTCTAATACCACTATTGGGTCACACCCTTAGCATCACATCTCACGATTCCGGCTAACGGATCTAAGTTCAGGCCATCCGTCTAGGTGGACTCCAGACCGATGTTGAGGGAACGGCGGCCAAGGCCCGTCGGTAGAGGCTGCAGACCACACCAATAGCTTCACTCAACTCAAAGGTCACGAATGGAATTTCAAATTCAATCTCACACTGAAGAAGGAGCAGTTGTTGGCTTTATACGGAGACGTCCGTAATCTGCCTAGGGTTTGGAATTAAGTGGGCCTTATACAACAGAATGGGCCAAAACCCATTTGGGCCAAATGCCCATGCCCAACAGATATATATAAGAAGTGGTCGCATTAAATTTTTTGAATGGAAATGAAAATGTAGACAACATATATTGTGTTATAGATTGAGAACAAAATATGTACAAGAAATCTGCTCCTTTTGTAGTTAATTCGAGTTCCGATAGACTCTAATTCGGTAGCATAAATTGAATAATTCTGATCACAACAATAAATACATACATATTTTTATATAAACATGTTGTACACCATAGCACAAGATATGTCAAGAAAAAAAAATCTATCAAATTTCTAGTATTTAACAATAAATATATTCATTAAACCTAAAAATTCAACACAATTTCATGTAAAAAATGACAACAAATATAATCATCAATTAAATCTTCAAATTCATGACAATAAATCAAATTAATAAATCCAAGATCATTCCAGTATTATTTATAAAAAATAATTCCACGAGCACAATTTCCGTAGCTAGAGCCATACTTTTTTTTTAATTTCTTTTTATTAGAAGAGTAGATTTTATATAAAAATAGTTTATTGTGAAACTGTTTTAAAATATTAAATATTTAATAAAAAAATCAAAATAATTAATGATAATTAAAATATAATACCATTGCCCTGATTTTTAATACTTCTGATGATATTTTTATATCTTTGATCAAATAGTTAATATTTTAAAATAATTTCATAATAAATTTATTACGAATAATTTTTATAGAAAATTTTATCTTTTATTACACATGCGGAATTTGACGGATCAGAACAATGTGCATTCTCATATTCAATTGGCCCCGCGCATGCAGGCCTAACTTGATTCAATCGAGATGGATTGGAACAGGACATACGGAGTTAGTCCGCCCAAGACGGGTTGAGACGGGATGGGGGCTGACATTCGGTCCATTCCTAATTCCACTTAGGCCTAGGTTATTCGTAGTAGCTTTTTTTTGGGAAATATACTACCCAAATGAATACACTAACTTTTTTGAGAAATACACTACGTTTTGTTCGGCATTTAAAAAAATCATTTTTTCAAAAAAAAAATTCGAACATAATGTAAAAATGAAAAAATATTCATAATTTTTTGCTGAAAATTTGAATTTTTTTTTTAAAAAAACAGCCGAACATATTTAAGAATAGCGTATACTATTTCCTAAAGATAAAAACTTGTATGAACTCGAGTTCAAGGAGAACTTGAGTTTATCAATTATCACTGTCATGTGTATACACTATCACTGTTATGTTTGTTCGCTATTACTATTATGCATATATTCTATCACTGTTAAAAAATTAAGTATATTTTCATAACAGTGATAATATATATGAATAATAGTAATAGTGATTACATACCAATAATACGGATTTATATAAACTCAAGTTCACTAAGTATACTTTTTTCTAAAATGGCTAGTGTCATTAGGGGTGTTCACAAAACTGAAAAAATCAAAAAACCGAACCGAATCAATGAAATTCGGTCCGTTCGGTTCGGTCCAAAATTTTAAAAATTCGGTCTGTTCGGTTTGGTCCGGTTCTGGATAATCAAAACCGAATAAACCGAAAAAGCCGAACGGATCGAATTTTAATTAAAAAATAATATATTAATTATATTATATATATATATTAATTATATTATATATATATAATAAAAAAATAAAACCTAAGTAAAATCTAAGTGAACTTTCTTTTTAAGTTTATATTGTGTAAAATTTTAAATTGTGGTGAACTTTAAGTTGTGGTGAACTTTAAATTGTGGTGAACTTTATTAAATTAATGTTGTGAAATTTATTAAATTTAATTGTATTGTATCTCTTTAATTTGTTATTGAATTAAATATAATTGTATTCTATGTTTTTAATTTGTGATTAAATATATTTTTTTCATTTTAAAACTATTTGGACCAATTGGACCGAATCGAAATAATTCGATTCGGTCCGATTCAGTCCATAGCCTAAAAAAATTCGGTCTATTCGGTCCGGTCCAAAATTGGACCGAACCGACCGAATAGACCGAATGACGGACCCTAAGTGTCATCCTTCCACTTGTTAGTTTGAGGGAAATGGCCCATAAATTCTCGCCTCTCTCTAAGTTAATCTCTCTAAAAAATCGGAACCACGGATTGTTTGTTTTTTCGCAACCTAGGAAAATCGAATCTGTTATTTCAGTTTAGATTAGTTTCGACTTGTGATGTAATCCAATAATTTAAATGACGACATTCACTCGTCATTCCTCTTGAGATAACATATAATCTCCCACTGTATTAGAATTTAGAAATAATTTCCCAATTAATTCCACGACCTCTAAAATAAAATACAGAACAAAGTACTCCCTCCTTTTATTTTTATATTTGACTTTTTAATTTTGTTTTATCTTTAAATTACATTTCATTACATTAATAATTTTACACAAAAAATATATATTTATAGTTTCATTCATTTAAATTAATTAATATTATTTAATAAAAAAATTTATTATTCATTTAAATACTATAAATTACTTTCATTAAAAAAATAAAAAAAGTAAAAAAGGATGGAGGCTGTACTTTTTTAGACCAATAAAACACATGCATATAGAAAATAGACTCATACACCAAATGAACAATCGGTATATTAATGCTAATTAACGAAAAATTCATGGGAAAGTGATACATACCTACCCCTTCTTTGCTGAAGAAAAAAAAAACTACTTTCTTCTATTTATTTTATTATTTTTTGACTAAGCTTTTCTCATTTCCTTTCCTAAGCCAAAGGACATTTCTGGAAAACATGTTAAATATATACAATTATATGCGCATCTTTTACATATATCCTAAAATAATTATTGTTTGCTAATTAAATTAAAACTAAATATTTTAAACTCCAGGGGATTGTGAATATAATAAAATTAGAATTTGTATAATTCAATTATAATTTGATTTCTTACAATTCATTTAGGTCAAAATCAAATATATTTAACTAAACATTCTGTCCAATTTTAATTTATTTATTTTTTAACTTGTTATTAATTTTTATCATATGTTAAAAGATATTATGAAATATTGCAGGGAGTCCACACTTTTTCAATCGACTTATTTAAAACAGATAAATTATGTAAATTGACTTTTCAGATTTTTTTATTCAGTACAAACTCGAAAATATTAGTGTACCAAAAAAACGACCTATCAACCCCTAACCCGATTAAATGCTTAAAATGGACACCTTTTAACATTCTAAGAGGAAAAATATGTGGGACAACTCATTACAAAAAGCTTTAATAAGTAATATTCATAATATGAAATTACCATTGTTGTATATATTTATTAATATTATTATATAAATTTATTAGTATTATTAGTATTAAGATAATAAGTTAGCTTTTAATTTGTTAAGTATTAGTTGTTAATTTGTATTTGTATATGGATATTTTATTGAACAATTACTAATACTATCAAGGTATCATATATATGTCTTGAATAGAATAGTTCTGAGATAATAAAATTCTATCGAAGTATTATAACCGTATACTTATTTTCTCTCAATATTTAGATTCTTTTCTTCATCATTCTTGAAAATATTTCTTTCATATGGTATCAGATGATGAACTCATGTTCATATATTTGAAGATTACCAAATCTGTAAAGTTTGTTAATTCAGTTTTTTTTTTATCGGTAAATGTTATAAGTTGTTAGTAGTTAATTCAGCTTCTAATACTTGCAATTTTGTTTTGTGGCATAATAGATTAGGTCATGTTTCTACTAAGAAATTGTTTCAAGTTCAGTGTAAATGTCACTTCTGTCATTAATAAAGTTTGTGATATTTGTCCATTACCCAAGCAAAAGAAGAAACCTTTCCTATATGTACATCTATATCTACTTTTATTATTTAGTTACTACACTGTGATGTATGTGGACCATATTCAATTGAATCGGTTTGTGGTCAAAAATACTTTTTAGCTATTGTAGATGACTTTAGTAGGTGTACTTGAATTTATCTATTAAGAGCTAAGAATGAGGTAAAGACTGTTTAGAATTTATTTTTTTTAAATGGTTTATGCACAATTCACGTTAAGATAAAAATAATAAGAAGTGATAAAATTGAATTTAAACTTGCTGATTTTTATCATAACTTCGGTATTCTACATCAAACATCTTGTGTAGAAACACCTCAACAAAAGGGTTTGAATGAAAGAAAGCATCAACACTTGTTGCAAGTTGCTAGGTCACTATTATTTCAGTCTAAACTTCCCTTATAATACTAGAGTTTTTGTATTCTAACTGCTGCTTACATAATAAATAGACTTCTATCCTCCGTTCTAAACAACAGAACACCCTTTGTTGTTTTAAACAATAAAACACCTGATTATTCTTACATGAAAAGTTTTGGTTGTTTATGCTATGCAAGTACACTTACAGCTCGTAGATCTAAATTTGATCATAGAGCTACAAAATGTGTTTTTATTGGTTATCCTTTTGGAGTAAAAGGTTATAGATTACTTGATTTATCCACTAGAAGAATTTTTATTTCTAGAAATGTTGTTTTCCGTGAACACATTTTTCCTTTTCATAATGCTAATGACATTCTTAACATTACTGCTATTGATATACCTACTGTTGTTGATGATAATCCTATTATTATAGTTCCTATGGTAAATAATATTCCTACTGTTAATGATATTAGTATTGATTCTGCTAATATATGTGATAATATTTGTTGAAATTAGTAATATTAGTGTTGATAATGCTACTAATATTGTTCGTAATGATTCTGCTATTACTAATGTTGACACTATTAGTAATATTCCTGCTGAGGTACCCTTAGTTGATGACATTGATAATGAACAAATTGAAGTTAGGAGGTCTACTCGAACTACACACATACCTTCTTATCTTGACATATATAAGATTACTTTACCTGATCTCTAAAACATAATAATGCTAATTTGACGCTTTCTCATGGCACTCTCTATCCTTTATCTGATTACTTGTCCACAAGTAGGTTATCCACAAAATATAGAGCTTTTACAACTTCAATATCACAAATTATAGAGCCTAAAACTTATAAGCAGGCTTCTTATAATGAACATTAGATTAAAGCAATGAAAACTGAATTAGATGCTTTTATTAGATCTAATACTTGGTCTATTGTTTCTCTACCCAAAGATAAACATTGTATTGGTTGTAAGTGGGTATATAAGGTTAAATACAAACCTGATGGAACCATTTAGAGATACAAAGCTAGACTAGTAGCAAAAGGTTATACTCAAGAGGAAGGAATAGACTATTTTGATACTTTTTCGCCTGTTGCAAAAATAACTACTGTAAGAATTCTTCTTTCAATTGCTAATGCAAATAATTGGTGCATTCATCAATACGATATTAATAATGCTTTCTTACATGGTGATTTACATGAAGAGGTCTATATGCTTCCTCCACCAGGTTATGCAGTTGATAATGGTAAAGCTTGCAAGTTAAACGAGAGTTTATATGGATTAAAGCAAACTTCTAAGCAATGGTTTAACAAGCTGTCTGAAACCTTAATATCTATTGGTTTTATACAATCAAAAGCAGACACCTCTTTATTTACTAAGAAAACTACATCTGCATTCGTCATTTTACTATGTTATGTGGATGACATTATTATTACTGGTAATAGTGTTGATGATATTCTGCAAGCAAAGAGTTTTTTTCATGAAAATTTTTACAATCAAAGATCTTGGTTTATTAATATATATCTTAGGTATTGAAGTAGCTCTTAGTGATAATGGTCTCCAATTATGCTAAAGAAAATATACACTTGATGTACTTACTGATTATGGATACTTGGATTGTAAATCGTGCTCTACTCCTATGGATTCTAAGCAAAGGATTAAACAATCAAATTCTTCTCTATTACAAGATGCTTCAGAATATAGAAGAATAGTGGATAAACTTCTATATTTAACTATTACTAGGCCTGACATATCATATGTTGTACAGTCTTTGACACAACATATGAGCAAGCCAACCAAAACACACTTATTTGTTGTTCACAAGTTATTGAGGTAAATTAAGTCCAATATTGGTCAAGGTATTCTTCTCCCATCTAACAATTCTTTCCACTTACAGGCTTACACTAATTCAGATTGGGCTAGGTGTGAACTTACAAGGAAAAACATCACAGGTTATGTTGTCTACTTAGGAGGGTCATTGATATCATGGAAATCGAAGAAGCAAAGTACTGTTAGGAGGTCTTATGCAGAGGCAGAATACAGGCCTATGTGTTCCACAGCCTGTGAAGTACAATGGATTCTTCAAGACCTACAAATTCCTCATCCCCAACCAATCAACATTTTCATAGACAGCAGTGCTGCCTTCTGTATTGCCCACAATCCTTGTTTGCATGAGAAGACCAAACACATTCAAATAGATATACACTTCATAAGAGAGAAGATTGAGCGAGGTGTAATAAAGCTTATTCAACTACATACTGAGGAAAACATAACTGATGTTCTAACAAAGCCACTCCCACCAACCTTGTTCAACAAATTCAAAGACAAAATGAGACTTCTAAACATCCACTCCCATTTTGAGAGGGGATATTAAGATTATAATTTAGCTTTTAATTTGTTAAGTATTAGTTGATAATTTGTATTTGTATAGTGATACTTTATTGAACAATTACTAATACTATCAAGGTATCATATATATATATATATATATATATATGCCTTGAATAGAATAGTTTTGAGATAATAAAATTTTATCAAAGTATTGTAACCATATACTCATTTTCTCTCAATGTTCAGATTCCTCTCTTCATCATTCTTGAAGATCTTTCTTTCATAATTAGATTTTTCAATTGAAATAATGGTGTAAAATATTATAACATTAATAAATAATTATTTTAATAATATTAATAAATATATTTAATGATATAAATTTTATATTTTAAAAAATTATAAGAGACATATTTTCTCCAATTTGACGTGGCATTAAAACTGCAATGAATGAAAATCAAACATTCAACAAAAAACTCTGTAAATGAATTGGCTACCGATTGTTCAATACAACAATGGAATTTACAACGAAAATGATTATGCTGCTACATAAAATTGTCTTAAACATTTTCTAAAAACGTAGACTTATAAATAGTAAAAGGGTGTGAATCACGCTTAGTGGTCGCGGATCAATCAAATACCCAAACACCTAGATTGTCTAGAATGCGACTAAATGGTGCCAATTTTTTTTTTCTATTTATGTCAAATTTTCCTACTATTATTTGACAAATATATATTATAGGATAAATTATAAGTTTAAACATATTTATTAACTAAACACATCTTCAATAAAATACAACAAGTCAATAAAATATAAAAAAACTCATAACATACGACTTGTTCAGTTTTTAAGTTAAATGTAAAAATAGCATAATACATAATACGAATTAATTAACTTTAAATTAAATAGTTCAATTAAAGAAAATTTCAAAAGACAAAATTTGCTCATCTTCATACACACGGTCTTCATCATTGGACTCAACTCAACATCAATATTTATTTCTTTCTCATCGGATGAAATATTATCCTTGTTAAGTTCTCTAAGTAGGCCATTTTTTTCGAGAAACATCTTCCGATTTAAATTATTAAAAGGTATAAATAAAAACCACATACCACCCAGACGACACCAAGACTGCCTAAGCGCCGCCAAATATTGTCTCCGTAATTTTTCCACCGATTTGAATTAGTCGTCAGCAATCGAGTGCCGTCAAGCGCATAAGTGACTGTCATTTGCATCCCTGATATTGTGACTAATTACAAATAATTTGCATTGAAAATTATAATACGTGAAAATGATTTGTCTATGAAAATATTTTAGGCAAAAATTGGAAATGAAGATGCCTAATGATTACAATGAACACATTATAGGCAATCTCTAAGAACATAATTATTTTCACAAATATAGGGTGCACACATGTGCATAGTAGAGACCGGTCAAAATTGGGATTTACGCCTAATTTTAACTTTAATTTTGACTGATCCAATTTTAAGTATGGATTGGTCAAAATTGATTTGAAATTGTGGCTCAATTACTCATGCACCCAAATGTACTCAAGACACTCAATTATATTTTCTGAAAATTCCAAATTATAATGAAAAAAATTTGCGATTTTTTTTTTTTTTTTTGTAGTGGAGAAAACAATATCACATATCCTATCATGTGAAACATACCTTGAAATTGTACATTTAATTGATTTACTTGGTTTAACATAAAAAAAGTATACATCAAAGGGTGAACCAAAACATTGATTCATAACTTTGTTTGACATCAAAAAAGTTTACATTGTAGATATTAATTGCATCATATGTATTCAGGGGTGGATCCAGGAATTAGTATTGAGGTGGACTAAAAAATAAATGCTTCAACACATTAAAAATATTTACATAACAAAGTATTTCGATGTTCATATAAGTTGTGCCCAAATCTATTATTTGCACCTAAACATTAGCAAATTTGATATTAAAATATTAATTTATATAAGATAAAAATTAAATACATTAAATACACATTCATCTTTAACAAGCCAAATAATAACATAAAAATATCATTAACAAAATATACTAAATGTATTTTAAAAATAATTATCTTGAATGATGTGGGTGAAAGATTTTAAGAAAATCTTAATTCCCAAAATTCCAAAATATTGTTCCTTGTTGTTAATGATCTACAATACTTTATGCTTTAAGAATTAAATATAATTCTTTTTTTTTAAATGATTGAATTACCGGGCAGCGAAATATATCAAAGAGACAACGCACGCACGAGTCACACTGAAAGAAAAAAAAAAGGCATATTCAAAGTTTTAGAAATTCTTATATATGTGTATTGAGTATTTAAGCAAGTTGGTCAATTAGTAAGTCATAGTAAATTTAATATATACTGGACCGTGGGCATAATAAATCTAATTAATATATATATATATATACTGACATTATCATATTAATTATAAGTATGTATATATATGTGGGGTTAACTTTGGGCTTGCACCCCTTAAATCCGCCCATATATGTAATATTCTCTAAAAATAAAAAAAATAAAAATGTCGTAGTTAAAATAAAGTTGAGTAGAGTAATAAGACATGCAATATTACATTATTCTAATATATAAATTTGTTGGGTGAATTTATTAAAGTAGGGATGTTTTCATATTGATTTATCAAAATGGATGGAAAATGGTGTGATTTATGAATATGAAGGCAGTCGGGTTCTGGGGTTACGACTGGAAATCCAGTCAGTACCCATGACACCGACTGCTGAGGTTTCGTGCCCTTTGTGTTACTGCAGGAAAGGTTATTAATACACGTGTCCAGTCAGTTCTAGAAGAACCGACTGGAAGAAGCATGTCAGTAAGTGCCCGGGCTGCAGTGCTTTTATTTTACTTTCCTTTAAGAGGCATGTGAGTAAGTGCTCATAATGGGCTGCTGTACTATTTTACTTTCCTTTATCCATAATGGGCTGTCCTTCCAAAAAAAAATCATAATGGGCTACAGTGTAATTCATAATGGGCTACAGTGTCCATACCTTTAACTTTTTTTTTATTGGTTGTTATGGTAATTTTAATTAAATTGCTTCTTAAAAATTTATTATTTTGTTATTTTAAAATTTTTATTGTATTATTAAATTTTATTTATATTAAATTTTACAAAAATAAAAATTAATTTTTTATTTAATTATTTTGATTAATTTTAGATTAATATAAATTGATACTATAAAAATTAAATAAATTAAATAAAAATTCAAAATTATTCAATCAGCCTTCCAGTCAAGTTGGCAGCCTCCTTCCAGTCAAGTTGGCAGCCTTCACGTGATATACATTGGGCCGCGTGCGTGTAGTCAAGCTTTGGGTAATTGTAAAAATGGACAGTGTTTTTTTTTTTTTTTCAATGTTTGTTTGGGAATCAATTCCCTACAAATAATTGATAGCATGCATGAGTTTCTTATATAATACACGCATGCATTGGTTTCTTATAACATATACAAATTTCATTTCCTTCTCCACAAAACATATTGCACATTTCTTTCTCTCATATCATATTATCTTTGCTGAATTTTATTTTCGATTCTCCACACCAAATATATATATATATATATATATATATCATCCTTCTATCAACATATCTTTCACTTCATAAATTGTTATTAAGCTGGGGAGCTGAGCACAAATAATATTTTTTAAAGTGTAGGTATAATTTTTTTTTTTTATAGGATGTATGTATTAAAAATTACATTTCGTATATTTATATTGTTTTATAGACTAACCTTGATATTTTTTTATGCAGCTTATATTGTCATTTGTCATTGAAAAAGTATCACTTGACAATTTCAAATTATAAGGTAATTTTATTTTTTATAGAAGTTATTTAATTATAATGTACGTTGTTTGTTGATTTTTTGCCTATTTTATTTTTTACCTATTGTACGTTGTTTGTTGATTTTTTTTTATTTAATTTTTTATTTTCAAATATTGTCTCATGAACTTTTTCTTATATTTTATTGTTAGTTTTATCCTTTGAATTTTTAATTATCAAACTAACTCCCCCACTTTCCTTTTTCATATTTTTTGCTCCTTGCATCATTTCTATTTTAATTTTAATTGTTTTCTTATATATAAGTGGGTAAAAAGTGAGTACAGTATAAATAATACAAGGGGCGAAAAATACTTTTTTCAAAGTTTGATAATAAAATAAGTTAGAGTGAAGTAATAGTGCATATGAAGAGCTAAAGTGTAATTCTCAAAAGTATAGAAGACGAAACTAAAACAATATTAAAATATTAGAATGAGGAAAAATATATTGAGTCCTAAATTTTGAAGTTTAATTGTGTTATTGTATCAATCTGTTACTTCAACGTGTAGATGTGGGACCTTCAACGTCTACAAGACATAAGTGAAGAAATAGTTCTGTAGAACGTGGAGATGTGAGGCCTTCAACATCTACTAGACAAAGAGAAAGAAATTCCTCAGCAGCGGCATTGGAGTCCCCTTTTATGCGACGTGGTATGTAATGTATAAAATTACTTCAATAAATAACAAGTTTAAAGACATATTTCATTTATTAGTCATATATTATTGTAATGCGTGACAGATATCTCACAAGGACAAGATATACCTCAATATGCACCCCCCACACATAGTGCTGATCATGGTATTTATGATATATTATTGTTAATTTGTTAGATGCTTGGGGACAATATGGGGTACCTCAATATGCTCCTTCCATACAGAGTATTGGTCAGATATTAGAAGATTATTTTTATTTTTATTTATTTATATTTTTTATTTATGATATATAATTATTATTATTCATTTGATAGATGTTTGGCCACACAATATGGGATACCTCAGTATGCTGGAGATGAGGGAGCTCTGATTGGATCTCAAGATTACCCGCAATATGCAGGAATTGGTATGCAGTTTATAAAATTACATTATTTATTTTATTACTATAAAAAAATTAAATTTTAATATTATATTTTTTATTTGTTATATATTTATTGTAATGCATGACATATGCTTCTACTTCAAGATTGCCTGATGTACATACACCAGATATTCTTACATCATGGAGTGAATCATTTTCTCAATTATTAGAAGCACCTTTTGATATGAATGCATATCAAGCTCAGTTGACATCACAACGGCCAATTTACCGCTCATCACCTATACCATTTGCGGGCATAAGTGAAACTCCTATACCAGATCTGAATCAACAACCATCTCGTTTACCTCGTCGTAGTGATCGTGAAAGACATCCACCAAAATGTGGCACATGTGGTCATAGTCGTTTTCACTAATTGAGTGATATAATGTACAAATAATTAGATATTTATTGTTATCAAATTATCACATGTGAAAATACCACAATACTCATTTTCAACTTCTAAATTTATTTTACCCACATCTATTTTCAAAAATCTTTTATACCTAAGTCATGGTAAAAGACTTAAATACCCTAATAAAATGGTATAAAAGAGTTAATAACTTTGAATATGATGAATTGGAGTTGACAAATTAATTACTACATAAATTCACGAATTTTGTGGTATTAAATTTTTTAATATATAATTATTTATTTATAAATATAATATTCAATTATAAAATAATCAATTTTTATTTAATTTATTTAATTTTTATACTATCAATTTGTATTAATCAAAAAATAATTAATACAATAAAATAAAATTTTAATAACAATGTACCAAAAAAAAAATTAGCACTTGAATAAAAAATGAGCATTGGATTCCATTGTGATTTCATTGAATACTGTCATTTTGTCAATTCATATATGTGAAAGAAGGCTGCTAAAATATATATATATACAAATCTGGATTTTTTGAAAAAATCAGTTTCAAACAAGTTGTAAAAACAACTGAATCTTCTGTTCCTCTTCATGAGGAAGAAATGGTTTTAAAATTATTAAACTACCATGATATTTCTCCTTATATAAAGGCTTATAAATTCATCCATATTGGATGTGTTCAAGTTGCTTTCAGACCTTTAACCCTTAAAGGGTTACCAGAAAGTTTTTTAGCCACTCTAAGAGATGGTAGAAATCTTAACTTTCCCATTGGGAAAGACGAAAAGAAAATTCAGAACTTTGTTCTTGAAGAGTTTTAACACTTATTTTGAGATTTTCAATCTCTTTTGAAAGATCTTTAATAGTAACAGGATTGCTTTCCACTTCTTTAATTTTAAGAAGTTTATTAACATTATCCATGTTATAAAAATTTCTTTCAATATTTTTTGAAAGATTATATATATATATATATATATATATAAAGTGAATGCCTGATGGCTGAAATGATATGACCCAAAACACTGTAGCCCATTATGACAACGGATAAAAAAAAAAAAGTTAAAGGCACGGACACTATAGCCCATTATGATTTTTTTTTTTTTAAAGGACAAACCATGCTTGGTAAAGTAAAATAAAGGCACTGCAGCCATTATGGCACTTACTGACATGCCTCTTCCAGTCGGTTCTGGAAGAACCGACTGGACACGTGTACTAATAACTATTTATGGGATAACACAAAGAGCGCGACACCTCAGCAGTCGGTGTCCTGAGTACCGACTGGATTTCCAATCGTAACTCCAGGACCCGACTGCCTTCATATTCATAAACCAAACCATTTTCCACCCATTTTGATAAATCAATATGAAAACATCCTTACTTTAATAAATTCACCAAATTTGTTGGGATGTTTGTAATGCTACTTGTTGTAGACCATAAGAATATTATGAATTTTTAACTATATATATATATATATATATATATATATATATATATATCCTACTCAATTTTTCTATATGAACTTGAAATACCCGATTCAATATCCATTCCTGACCACCTCGTGACAAATCTAACAAATATTTTAATTTACTAAATCAAATATTTTTTAAATTATTTTTAAATAAAACAACTATTATTAGTAAACTAATATATTTTGATAAAATAACTTCTAATATTTAAAAATACAAATAAAATGTAAATTAATTTACATAAAACTTTGTCTAATCGAATTATCTATACAAGCATTTTGAGGACAAACTACACGAATTTATAAGCTACAAACTACTTAAAAACATTATCTAAATTTTAAAATTACTCGTCTTCACATTCAAGTGTGTGGAAGTTTTAAAGGCTGCCCCTTTACGGGTTTGTTTTCCCCAGTTTTGATCAATTATTCAAAATTTTGAATTAAATAAAATGCAGTAATTACTAATAGAATTTCCCAAAATCTTCAATAGTATCAATTAATCTTCTAAAAAATATAAAGCCCATTCCATGAAGATCTCACCACTCAAAAAGACCAAATACAAGGCTCGGCCCATAAAATGCTTTCTCACTTCTTACTTCTCATTGTTCTCTCTCATTTTCTGACCGTTGCCTCTAAAATCCAAATTTGAAAACCCTACTCAATCAGCAATCAATCTCCTCGTTTTCAAAGCGGGAAGAATTTAATTGAAATTAAGAAAGCCCTTCATCTTCCAACGACTTGCATAGAAATAGTAGCTCGACATGGGTCGCAATTGCAGTGCCCCGAAACGTCGGAAATCGAATATTGCTCAGATGGCTCTTAAAGGAAGTGAAGTAATTGATCTCGATGATTACTCCTCTTCCCCTGAACCCAAGCGCACCCCTATACGAACTATTTTCTGTCTGCGAAACAGGGACGAAGTTGAGAAATACGAGGAGGAAGAAGATTGTTTTATTCTTGAATTTGATCCCTACAAGAAGGTCTTTTCTTCTAAGGATGGTGGTACTGATGAGGTCGATTTGGAAGTGGTTGCCGAGAAAGGACAGGTGATTTCTCAGTTACAAATCAATTTTTTTTTTTTTTTGGATTGTTGATATTCTTGCAGTGTTTCAAGCTTTCCTTGCGTATATAAAATGGGGTGTTATGTTTATTTGCTAAATGTTGATTCTTTATGTTGTAGAGATTTCAATTTTGCTAAGGGGCTTGACCCCTTTTTGTGAATTTTTACTCATGAGGTTAGTGTTTATGTGCCCTCATTATATTATTGATTGCAATCCTCTATGGTAAGATCCTCTTATAGAATGATCTAATTTGGAAATGTAAGCTGGGAACTACAATTTTAAACCACAGAATTTCCTTAAAAAAGGTCACATAAAAATCACATTATGGTCTTTGTCAAGTGCAAATGGTTTGGTGTGAAAAATCTATAGCATCTCTATGTGGCTAAAGAATCATTTATCTCTTGTATCTAACTGAAAAATTCTTATGTAAGGGTTATAGTACCCCTTGTACTCATTCTTTGCTAATAGAATTCATTTTTTATTGTTCAAAAAAGTGATTTAATTTGGATTTTGAAATATCTATACTGCACTTTTGTTTGCTAAAATTTGTTGATATGAACATTTATCCGTAGTTTCATAGCATTTATCCATAGATTCAGATAATTTAAAATGTTTCCTTCACTTTTTAATCAATGGGACACATCCAAGTTGAGTTTTCCATGTTTAGAAAATAGAGGAAGGCATTGAAAATGAAACAAATAGTTTAAGCACGACTGAAGAGTGCTTAATTCGATATGATCGGTTCTTTCTTGTTACCCTATTAACTATTGATTGTTTTTGTCATTAATTGTAGTGCTGATATACTTATTTTGGTTGTCACTCTGAAATGATCGAATAGGTGGCTTGCAGAGACTTCCCTCATCCAAGGCACACTTGTGTTAATTTACCATTTGAGAAGACATCTCATGATCGTCATTGTGAAATGGTAAGTACTCTTTCAATCCCATTTTGTTTGTCTTCCTAAAAAAAATATTGTCTAAAAATGATTGTCATTTTGTAATAATGCATGAGAATTAAGGGCTGCTTGGTTTGGTATTAGGAAAGAGAATAGGAATGGTAAAAATAGTAGTAAGGCATGTAATGAATATGCTGCAAAATTATGATGTTTGGTAGATGACGAGTAGTGATTAGTTAATATTGAAAATTGCTAGATGAATTTATTTATTTATTTTTTGTCAAGGAATAAAAGATCCCAAAATAGGAAGGAATGCTTCATTCTTTAGTTTTAGAATGTGAGGATACTATTTAAGGAATAAAACCCATCAACCAAACACATCTTTTTGATTTAGTTCCCATTTCCCACCTCTAAATCCTTCAATAAAGCTTGCCCTAAATATCATATTCCAATTTGATGGTTTTGCTTGTTTTCTATGATAATAATATGTTTTAATTTTGCAAATTTATTCACATGTAGAAGTGTCACATGACACATATAGTTATTATTATTTATTGGCTTTCTTAATTCATGTGGAAAATTCTTAGGCAACAATTACAATTAGATGGAGTGAGTAATTTTTATGCTTTAAGCCTCTGTTTATTTGTCAAGAAGTATTATATATTGGTCACAAAATGTATACTCAGAGATTTTGAGGGACTGAATTAAAATAAAATAAAATCAACCCTTATCATTCAAAATCAAAGGGTCCTGATTGGTTTGATCATAACTTTTCTTACATGCAGTGTTGCTGTTATGTTTGTGATTTACCTGCCCCCTGTTCAAAGTGGACTGGATCTTCTGGTCATTGCCACGCATTCAACAATGAAGCTTGGAACGAAAGGAGAACGAAGCATCGAGTAAAGAAACCAAGACAATAGTAGCACTTGAAAGAACTTGGTCAACGTGAAGTTCATCCAAATTTTAACCCATTTATAAAATGTTAAGTAGGATCAATAGAGTTCACTAAGTTGTGAACCAGGTTCGTACAATTTTTTGTCACCTACATTTTGTTATCTACTTGCGTTGATGAACAGTTGATGTATAGCATAATGGTAAATGCATTAAGAGGAATATAAGAGAAAATGAAGTAAAATTTAGTGCAAGGTCATCTTTTCTTGTTTTGAGTTGATCTGATTTATTTGAAGCTTGTATGTTACCTGTTTTTTGCTCGAGATTGTCATTGTCTTTTAAAATGACTTACTTTTTACCTTTTGAGTCAAGGTTAGGTGTTGTCATGAAGTAAGGATAAATGGGTTTGGCTTGCTCTAGAACAAGTACATATTGCATAATGTCACCGTTTATGCATGGAGTGTTCTAAGGGAGAGAGCTCCTGCAACAACAAAGCTGCAAGGATGTAGATTTCTTCCCTAGGATGCTGAGTGAACTGTGCTTTTTGTGGGTCGAATACTGAGATGGCACAATCTGTTTTCTTTCGGAGCAACTTCTCTTGATTTAAGTATGGAGTGATTTAAATGTTTAGACATTGTGACTGTACTTTCCTGTATTTCATCGATGAATCTACTCCATTTTAGTAAAATTCTTATCGGTTAAAATGGGAAGTACTGCTTCGCAGCGTGCATACCGGACTTGGAGTTGGATTGTGGAAAAGAAAAGTCGTGTTTCAGTGAATGCCGGTTTGGGGTGTTATCCTGTTATGTTTGTGCATCAAGGAATAATGTAGTGACTTGCGGGAACCTTGGTATTTCTCTTGCAATGGGATCTATTACTCCTATTGCCTGAAATATTGTTTCCACTTTTCTTTGGATCATTTCATAATAAATTTTTCCATGTGTTTTTCATGAATAGTTACACTCTACTTGCCCTTTACTCCATCCGTTCCATAATTGTTTTCACACTTTCCTTTTCTGTCCGTCCCACAATTATTTTCACACCCTATAAATGGAAACTATTACTTTAACTTTATCCTCACAATCCAACTAATCTCATTATTTTAATAATATAACTTTACACAACACTTTACTTTTTTTAAAAGTTGTGCCACCCCAAAGGTGAAAACACCTCTGGAACGGAGGGAGTACTTTTTGTAAAGGTCTTGTTCGTCATATATATTAATAAAAAACATTTTCTTAAACAAAATAAGAATAAATTTGAGAAATTGTAAGTAGTGGTATGAAAATATTGGTTGTGTGATGTGAAAATTTGTTACTCTCTATCCCAAATTTCTTTAATACTTGTTCCGTTTTGAAATTTCTTCTTTTGACAGAAAATAAAATTAGATACAAGATGCGCATCTAATCGAATAGACCATCCAGATCGGTGGTTCTATCCATTTTGAATCTGTTTTTATAACTATATGTGAGTGAGAAAAAAAAAATATTCCCTTGATCAATGATATTATATTAATTATTATACATTTTAATGACTCTAACTTTTGATACTCCTAATTAATATTTTGATACACTTAATCAAATAATTGAAACTTTGAAACAGTTTCATGATAAATTTATCATAAACTATTTTCATATAAAATTTATTTTTTTTCATATGCATTTGTTATTATAGAAAGTCTTAGTAAAAATGAGGACTCCAACAATCAATTGTACTTTTCTGTCCCAATTTTTTTTCCTACATTCTTTATTTTGGGTGTTCCAACTTTTTTTTCACATCTTAAAAAAAGAAAAATTTACACTCACAATAATTAATAAATATAATTTTTATATTTTATTATTTAATTTTACACTCAAACTTCATATTTTTTAATCCGTATGTCCATATCTTCAAGACATTGAACAAAGGTAGGACCTCCATTTTGGAATCTTTGATCAGTCCCTGTCCAAAAAAATCTATAAACAGAAACTTGTACTATTATTCAGGTGAATGATGTGTATATATTCTTTAATAATATTAATTATATTTAAGTAAGAAATATTTTTTTTAAATCATGGTACTTATTTTTTGTAATAGTAAATAACACGGTTTTTTTAAGTGTATTTAAATGCAGAATTAAATACAAAATATAATTTATTAATTTTTATGATTAATAAATTGTTAAGTATAAAATCAAACTTGAGGTATCCTAAAAAAATTATACACAAAAATAATTGTTACTCCTTTTGTCTTTTTTAAATTGCTCAAAAGTCTATAAATACATTCTTTTTATAAATATATCTTACATTTTTATGTACATCTCTCATTTTTATTTTTTAAATATAACTTTAAATAATATATTAATTTTCTTTTTATAAAATTAAAATAAGCAATATAATTTTAATTTATACTTTTTAATGTAAATAAATAATTTTTTAATTAATTCATATTATTTTTATTTTAATAATCTAAATTGAGATTGAGGGTATGATTGATGATGAACGTCATCGTATTCGTGGTCTAGCCTAGGTACAATACAATACAATACAAGGCCAGCGTCCTAAAAAGTGCGGTTTCAAAATAGTTCAAAAAAAACCCTTCACCTTCTTCGGTACTTTGAAATGGGACGCAATTGCAGCAGTAACGAAACGCCGGAGGTCGAATCTTCATATCCGATGGCTCTGAATGGAGGCGAGGTAGTAGAAATCGATGAAACAAAGGCCACAGCTATAAAACCTTTTGTTTGTCTGCGAATTAGGGATGAAATTGAGAATTACGAGGAAGAACTGAACATTACTCATGAACTTAATCCCTGCATTGAATTCGATTTTCTGAAGTTGAATTCATCTGAGGATGCTGGTAATGCTGACGTCGATTTGCCTCTAGTTGCGGAAAAAGGGCAGGTGATATCTGAGTTCTAATCAAGTTTTCTTCAATACGTTTGCAGTATTATATAAAATTGGGTTCTTGTTATGTTTTGATATTTTAATTTGCTAAATGTTACAAAGATTTCAAATCTGCACAAGTGTTTGGTTCCCTTTTTGAAATTCTACTCGTGAGAAAGGTGTCTTTGACTGTTCAGTTACTGTGATGTTGAACCTTTATGGTGTATTCCTGTTACAGAAGTGATGTGGTTGTATGTTTTGTAACGTATTGCAAGAAATTAGATTTGGAGAATTGTAGACTGCACTTTGTTTGATAAAACTTGTTGATGCAAATGTTGGTTGTTTCTACATAGTTATGGGGGACGGAGTCACAAGAATTAGTTAATGGTCCTATCATTACACAAATGTATAAATCCCCAGGACTTTCAATCAGCTGTAAAAATTTAGTTGAAGCTTTCCCTGATCCTCCTTATAAATGGACGTATATGAAGGAGTGAAGTTTGTTTGGGATATTTCTACTTCTCTATGACTCTGTCTAGAACTTTTGATTTCACGCGTTGTTCTATTTTTTGTGCATAGGATTAAGCGCATGAGTTGTTTAGCACCTGAAGTTATAAACTTTGTTAACATTCATCCATAGTCTTCTATGCAAATAAATTAAATTGGTACCTGATATTTTGCAACTAACTGGACACATTTTGAGTTGTTGAAATAGAAAACAAAATCGTAGGTTAAAGTATTTATACTATTCCGTCTTTTTTTCCGTCATCAATTGTAAGTGTTGAATGTTAGTTCTTATATACTCCCTCCGTCCCAGAGCAATTTGCAAGGGAGGAGGGGCACACAAATTAAGAAGAAAGTAGAATAAAGTAAAAAAAATAGTATTTTGAGGGTTAATTTGGTAAAATTTTATGTAAAAAGTGAAAAAGTTAGTTGGATTGAATGTAATGTGGGCCCAAAAAGTGAAAAAATAATGACATTTTGTGTAAATATGTAGATATTGTGAGGGTGACGTTTATAAAAGGATTTCATTTTTTGGGTCTGCAAGTTCATTTGGGACGTCCCGAAAAGGAAAACTTGCAAGATCCTCTGCGACGGAGGGAGTACTTGTCTCTTTTTGTCTCTACCCCTGGGATTGGATTTCTTGGTCATTGTCACACATAAGTCGAATCTTTCTCAGATGGCTCTGGAAGGAAGTGAAGCAATTGAAATTGATGATTCTACCCCATGCCCTGAAGAAGAGTGTTGTATTCTTGAAATTGACCCCTACAAGAAATGGACTTTTTCCAAGGATGTTGGTAATGCTGAGGACGAATTGCAAGTCGTTGCGGAAAAAGGACAGGTGATTTCTGAGTTTTAATCAAGTTTTTATTATTAATTATCGATATGTTTGCAGTTATTCAAATTGTTCTTGCATACAATTGTACTGTTAGGTTATAATAACATTACACGATAAATAGTGAATGGTCGTATGATTACACGAATGTATCACTCCCCGGGAGTTTCAAGTAGTTATACTATTCAGTCTTTGTTGTTTTAGTTTTTGTCGTGAATAGTAGGTGTTGTATTGATATGTTTCTTTTCATATTTACTCTGAGATCGAATAGGTGGCGTGCAGAGACTATCCACATCCAAGGCATGATTGTGCTAATTATCAATTCGAGAAGACATCTCATGATTGTTATTGTGAACTGGTAACTAATTCGATGCTTTGAGCCTTGTTTACTTTTTGAGGTGTATATGTTTGTTTCAAACTTACATTGTGGTATGGAGAAACTTTTATTTATCTACCCAATGTGCACTCATTTTGAAGGATAAAATTTAATAACACCACTTTCCTTGGATTCGAAAAGCATTAACCCTTTATCATTCAAAGTAAACGGGCCTGATTTTTTTGATTTATATCTTTCGTTACATGCAGTGCTACTGTTATGTTTGTGATTTACCTGCCCCCTGTTCAAAGTGGACCGGATCTTCTGGTCATTGTCACGCATTCGATAGTGAAGCTTGGAATGCACAGAGAAAGAATTGTCGTGAAAGAGGCAATAAGACGTAAGGGCTTCCACAAGCTGCAGCCTATGTTTTTTTGAAATGGAAATGTAGGTAGTATATTGTCATAACAACTTGACGATGATTGCTACTTCATGAGAATTAAGAACGATGGGGCTCGATATATCCACATTTAGTATGGGATAATCACTAATGCTTTAGTAGCATCGGTTCTTTCATTCATGAATTGTTCATGTTTATTTGCGTTAAAAGAGAATGTGAGCAAATGGATGGATATAAAGCTGTTGCTCAAGCTCATCTCTTTGTTTCAAGTTGATCAGAATGTCGATTTATTTGAAACATGTAGTATGTTACTTATGTTTTACTCTGAGATTGATTGTTAATTCAAGTTGATCAGAATGTTCATTTATTTGAAACATGATGTATATATGTTACTTATATTTTACTTTGAGATTGTAAATCTTGTGCAAAATCGTATCTTATTATATATGAGACGTGATACATTTTATGACTTAAATTCTGTAAGTATCACAAAAAATGTTGTCTTATGTATGAGTTAGTTTTTAAAACAAAATTTTGTATTATAAGAGCGTCATACATTATTTTTTTGTGTTTTGAGTCAATGAAGAGATGTTGCTGTGCTGGTGCTGTTAATAGACAAGATTATCGTCATGTTTGTATATTGTATAGTGACTTTTTTATTGGTTAAACAGTGACTTAAATTATCATCTCATTGCATCTTTATTGGATTTCTAATTATTTGAATTATTTCATTTTGTCCATTATAAATATACACGCTATCTATAAATATTTCGTTTTTTTACTCTTTGTTTACCAAAAAACATTTTGTTTATAGCTTTTCTTTTGTCCCATGAAGAATACTACGTAAGTAAAAAAGACACATTCTTTTAAATAAAAAATTTACAGAATCTTTGTACTTAAATTTTTATCGATAAATATAATTTGAAATAGTTGAATAAATAAATAAAAGTATATAAGTGAAAATTATTTTGAGGATTAACTCTGGTCTCTAGATGTAATATGGGCCGAATAGTTAGTTATAAGGATTGGGCCTATAAATGATCAGACCCAATTTATTGGGCTAAAGCCTAATAGGAACCCTAGAAATAAGAACCCCATTCTTTCGTTATCTGTTAGCAAGTTACGGACTCTCTCTCTCACTCTATCCTCTCCAACCCCTCGTACTCTCTCTCACCTCCCATCGGTTTCTCCAGAAGCCACCATGCCAGGGCCCGTCATTGAAGAAATTGAAGCCGAGAAGAAACTAAAGGCATTTGTTTGAATATTTCGTAAAATTCGTTTTGCGTTTTGTAATTTTGAGCTGTAATAGCTAAAAATGTATTGGTTGTATGGTGAAGGATGAGCCTCTGATAGAGGACGTGAAGGAAGATGAGGAGCATGACGATGATGCTGATGATTCAGATGACGACGATGATGAGTCTCCAGGTTTTCAATTTTTTATTTTCCAGCATTGCTTGATTCTATTTTATAATATTTTATTAGTTATTTAAATATATTATGGAAATTTTCTGGTTGTTTACGTGGATATCTCCTCAGGTTTTGTTGCTGATTATGTTGATTCGGAATTTGGCATGTCTCTGGTTTGATTTTCAGTTTGTTGGTTAATTTCATTTTACGGTGGTTCTGTTGTTTGCGAATACAAAATCTGATAGTTATAGATGGAAAGGATGTTGTAGCTGAAATAATGAAACAAATGCATGCTATGAAATTCAGATTTGTTAATTAAATGGTCGTTTATTAGATATATTTTTGAATTCAGTTATATAATTTTTCTGCATACGACTTGAGTGATAATTCCAAATTGTAATTCACCTCAATTTTTGTAGCCCATATCGAAATGATTGTAAGAGTCTTTTATAATGCTGCTTGATTCAGAATGCTCATTCTCTTTGTGTAGCAACATAATTTAGAGATCTTGCTTGTAGTTAGTACTTGTCCTCTTCCCACTAATGACTAATCTATGTTTTATTTACCTGTATTTATGGTGACATTACCTTGATTAGTAGTTGTTCACCTCTTTTTAGAAATTGATTAGCTGGTGCTGTAGGAGTGATCTTTCTATGTTGGAAAATTAAACAGGTGGAACTGAAGGTTCCAAGCAAAGCCGAAGTGAGAAAAAGAGTCGTAAGGCCATGTTGAAGCTTGGAATGAAACCTGTTACAGGTGTTAGCAGGGTCACAATCAAGAGAACAAAAAATGTATCCCTCTTTCGAATTCATTCTTCACTATCCTCTTCAATATCTGTATAGCTGCTTCTAATCAGGCCATCATCTTTGCAGATCCTGTTTTTCATCTCAAAACCAGATGTCTTCAAAAGCCCAAATTCCGAAACCTACATCATTTTCGGAGAGGCCAAGATCGAGGATTTGAGCTCTCAGCTGCAAACACAGGCTGCTCAACAATTCAGGATGCCCGATATGAGTTCAATTGCAAAGTCTGAAATTGCTGCCACAGCTGCATCAGCTCAGCCAGATGAAGAAGAGGAGGAAGTAGATGAATCTGGGGTCGAGCCTCGTGACATTGAATTGGTTATGACTCAAGCAGGTGTTTCCAGGTGCAAAGCTGTTAAGGCTCTCAAGACTCATAATGGAGACATTGTGAGTGCTATTATGGAGTTAACCACTTAAATAGTGAATTTTGCATAAGGTTCTGATTCATGGTTGCATTTTGTTATTATTTTTTGGAGTCAATGGTGCAATTTAGCTATCTTGATTAACTGGTACATTTGCTGAGTAATGAAGTTGACCCTCTTGTTCTGCTTTACTGGAGGGCAGATTTTTTTTTGGAAATAAGGGCTGCATTTCTTATATTTTTAGGCTCCGATTGGTAGAGTTTAAAAAAATAGTACGTAGTGGTGAGATTTCAATTATTAAGTGTGAGATTTGTATTAAATCTTAGTGTTTGGTAGTAGATACTTAAAAGTAGATTATTTTTATATTCTTGTTTGGTAGGGTGTAGTTGATATGATTTAATATTTATTTTTAATGATCTAATTTTTTTGTTGGTGTTTGGTAGGAAAATAATTTTAATATTTGAGCAAAAATGTTTTCAATAACTAACAATTCTTTCATGATATATGCCTACATGTTTGTATACATACATTTTTCTCAAGTATATTATCGAACACCTTCTAGGCATTATTCATAATTTTCAAAACCCATCCAATTCGATTTGCACAAATGCATTGCTGTCAACCAAAATCATTTCACACAATATAATCAAATCCTAGGAAAACAAATTTGTATAAGATCAGCCGCTATAACACTAGGAAAACACTGGGCATGCTTTTATTAAACCAAAAGAAACTGAGAGATTTAATAAAATAGAAGCGACGAAGTAGCCCGATGGCAACTTTTAAAAAACCATAATAGTGCAATAAAGTGCAGCTTCAATATGAGCTCAAAGTTAATAAATCAAGGAATTTCAGAAAAATTACAAACATCATGAACATCTTTAACCAGTTGCCACTGCAAATTTTGCAACCTTGTTTCATTCAGTATCTGATCTTGAGATGCTCCATCTTTGACCCTTTTGACACCACCTCTGGTATCATTAATATGGCAAAGTCTAACAAGCAACTTTAGATAACAAATCAATAGCATATGTTCGACCGTCACAATCCCATTTAACACACAGCCTGCATACTTCCACCACTTCCAAAGCTGGTTCTGTCCAATTCAAAGCACCATAACCAGTTCCATATGCTAAGGCTCCAATTACCCTGCTTTCCATACCTGAACTCTTCTGCTAAGGTAAAGGTAGTGACAACTAGAAGCAGCTCTTGACCAGCATGGCAACCAATTCTTCTCTAAATAAACTCTTACTTGTTACAGCATTTAGGCCGTCCTTTAAACTTGCATCTTCAAAAAGTGAAGCAATATCTGTTCCTGCAACAGGTTTTTTTACCTCGGCGGACACTCTCCTTTGCAAAAAGATCTACACAAAGAGCAGTACGACAGATGCATGCCAGAGCATGCATTCTGTCTGATTCTGCCCTTAAGTTTCTCACCATAAGAAGCAACCTTTTAAATAGTGAAACCTGTGCCATTGAGCAAAAGTATTAAAAAGAACTGATTACTACATCCTCAATTCGATTAGAGATATTTAGCCCAATTATCAAGAATAAGAGAACAATATAGCTTTTTAAGTAAAAGCTAATCCATCTTAAGCATTACTGTCTAGCAAAACAAAATATTTCCTTCTAATGAAATAAGCAACACAAACTTCCTTCATCTTTTAGATGAAGTTGTCATCTAATTTAAATGGTAGAAGAGGCCAATAAATTAGGTTTCACTGTCATTATGATAAAAGAAGTATAGGAAATCTATCTCCAGTATCTGGAGCCATGCTGATTGAGTTTTCAGTGGCTCACAATAATGTGCAGCTTCAATGAGCTCAAAGTTCATAGATCAAGGAATTTCACAAAAATTACAAACCTCATGAAGATCTTTAACCAGTTGCCGCTTCAAATTTGCAACCTTGTTTCATTCAGTATCTGATCTTGAGATGCTCCATCTTTTACCCTTTTGACAATTGACACCACCCTGGTATCATAAATATGGCAAAGTCTAACAAGCAACTTTAGATAACAATCAATGGCATATGTTACAGTCACAATCCCATTTAACACACGACCTGCATACTTCCACCACTTCCACCACAATAATTGATTCCATGAACAAAGCAGAATTCAGAAGCTAGTTCATTTTTTCCATGAACAAAGGCACAAGTGATCTTACATGATTCTAGCATAAACTCTAATGATCAACTCTGACTAATGTGCATTATTATATGAAAGTTGTGCGTGTATGATTTCCAAATTGCCAAGAATGGAAGATATATAATGTAGGATAAAGCATTTTACATCTAAGCTGATCAATAATATCCATGTGAAATCGGGGCAATACTGAAAATTTTCAATGCACATTACCTTACAAATCTACAAATTCAAAAAACGCTTCACACATAACAAAGAGATGAATAAGGGTAGTTTAATCGAAATGACTTAAGCAGGCAGCATTCAAAAGTCTCTCAAAGTAACAAACAGCAGCTGCAACTTTGGGGGGGGAAAAAAACCAGCAGCTTAAGACTGCCAAAAGAAAAGTTGGGAAGCCATAATCAAGGAGTTAAAGCACCTTCTTCATAACACAAGATCAAACCAAAGAGCTTGAACCATCTCAGGTTGAACAATTCCTAGAGAGAAACCTCTAACCCATACAGAAAAACCCAAATGAGCAGCCCAAAGCACCAACAGAGAAAATACACTCACAATCAGTCTGAAAACAGAGCAAAGGTCAAGTATGCATCCCAAAGATCATAGAATAAATTCAAGAAGAACGGTGGGGTGGTGATGAGCCACGGACCAAAGTGAAAGCCTACACACCGAATTCTCAGCACACAAGTGAGATAGGGGACACCCCAATAGGCAATAAACGCATACCAACACACAAGTAGCACAAACCCAGAATGTATTTGAACCAAAAAAGGAGAACCAACAAGGGGGAAAACTTACTAGGGAAAGAGGAAGGAAATTTGCCATTAGAGGAGAAGGAACACCTTCGTCGGGACCAGACGAAACCTCCATCTTTGGAAAAACCTTCCAATATCGAGGTCCATAAATCCCAAGAAAGGAACGAGGAGATCTGTGGCACAAAGCCCACAAACAAATCGCAGACGAAGAGGGGGAGATGGAGAATAGTCCAATCGAAAATTCCCTGGAGCAATTTGTAATCTTCATCACTGTTAAGAAAATATAGCTAATATCATGTCAAGGTAGAGATACCTTCTACAAGTAGAACAGTGAAATTTGGTATAAAAAGTTGTAATTGAAGTTCCGACCCGTTACTGTTCACGGGTCGGAGACTTCTTCTACAACGTACCAAACAACTTATAAACAATGAAAAAATACCCTAATCTCACCCAACTCATCCATACCAAACGCAGCCTTAAGGTATAATAATGTTCTATTTTTGGTAAATATTTTATGCAGCTTAGCAAATCTTAAATAAGAGAAAGATGCATTGCTTTCATTGCAAATCCATGTTTGCCTCATGTGCTGCATAAATAAATTTTCGTTATTATTATTTTTTTAATAATAAATATTACTCCTACACTCCTACAAGTCTTTTTTTTTTTTACATGTATGTAGGGTTGCAAACGAATCGAATCGAATAGAATATCATAATTTTGTATTTGTATTTGAATAATATTCGAATCGAATCAAATATTTGTAAACGAATTCGAATCGAATTCGAATCATAAAATTTTGAATACGAATATCATAATTCGAATACGAATACTTAATCGAACCAAAAGTATTTGATTCATTTACAACCCTCGGGTAAGAGTTTGAAGCATAGATGCATATGATATCTAGATTATTAACTAATGAGCTTACATCCTTAAAATAATAGTAATTATAGTAGCCATAAATTTCTAATGGTCTATAATCTTAAAATAATAATAATAATAGCTATAATTATACTAACTATTAAGTCTATTATCATTATAATATTTATAAAAAATATTTAATCGAATATTTACGAATATCGAATCGAATATCATTATTTTGTATTCGTATTTGAATAATAATCGAATCGAATCGAATATTTGTAATCGAATTCGAATCATAAAATTTCGAATACGAATATCAAAATTCGAATATGAATACCGAATCGAATCAAAATTATTTGATTCGTTTGCAACCCTACATGTATGTGCTTACACGGGGACATCTTGGTAATTATTTTTTTAAATTTACCCGTTTCACGGCGTAAAACGTTTCACGTGAGTGTTCCTCTTATTTTTCTTTTCTATATAAAAAAATATAAATAATAATGTACAGAGAAATTAGCACGGAGACCAGTTCTCCCTCAGATATTCACTCCAAATCCTCCACAGTTTTTAATCATTGATTGCATTTTTATTTGTCCATAAATTTGTGAATGTCCCTGTTACTGAGTTATCCCGTATATACAATGCTTTTCAAATTAGTAAATATTTTTATGCACTAGCTCAACTGTAAATTTATTGTTTTTACCGAAGAATAATCATAGGGTATCAGTTGCGCAGCTGATGCACCAGGCCAGGCCAGGCCAAGTGTTACTTTACATAAATGACTAACAATAAAACAAACAACATAAGGATGCGAGATTAAACCCCATCACTTTTGAATTACTCATACTCAATCTAAACTTAAACCTCCATCTATAAATTTATTATTACTATTCTGAATACGATTTATTATTTTTTACTCATATTATCACTTTTTATTTATTTATTCATTCATTCTCTTTCATATTTTATTCTTACACAATATTAATCATTTTTAAATATTAATTAGACATAAAGCACAATTCCATCCAACAAAAATTTCAAAACAAACACATATTTTTGCTATTTATTAAGAATCTAACACCCAAAAAAAATTTAAATCATGATTTTTTTATGCACATTTAAATTTTAAAACAAACGTGGATAAAGAAAATATACTAACAATATGATGTGTTACACAAACATTTCAAATGACATAACATAGTGCATTGCACTGACATTCTTAAAAAAACATGAAAAATATCCTAAGTCACTATTAATTGTTGAGAAGTTGGGGCATGGACTGTTCCTATCTCACAAGCTTAGCACGCTACTTATTTATTCTTGCAAAATTACAAATTTAGTTATGGCGAATATATATATATATATTGATTTTCTGTAATCTAATTTTACACCTAACCATTGACGACTCTGCAATTTCTCCTAATCTCACCAGCATCAGTACCAGTCATAACTCCAATCTTGCCCATATTCACCATTGCAGCTGCAAACTTGCTTCTCCAAAGAAACTGGTTCTGAGCATTTTGGAACACTTGATTTCGGGTCTGTTGGTTAGTTAATAGAGTTTGGTCCGACGTAAACAAGCCACGGTTCATTAGCACGCCCCTGTAGTAACTAGTGTCTGCCACAGCCGGGCTAGGAGGGTCCATCGGCACCACCACATTCGGGTCCGTGCTGCCTTGTGGAGGACACTGCAGCCTCAGTTGGTTCGCCAGCATTGGGTCCAGAGTCGGGTCCTGGTTCGAGCTGGTGCTGAAGTTATTGAGGCGGTTACTAAAAGACACACAATGGGATCTGCCCAGTGTGTGCGCTCCTGCACGTGCACAAGCAAATAATAAATTCATCTCGTCTCTCATTGCTGCTCATTTGTTTTTTTTGTATCTAAGGAGGAGCTCTTACCAGAAAGGGTGACCATTTCCTCTTGTGTTAAGCCCTTTTTTGCAAAGGCCTGAGTAAGTTGAGTTACATCAAAGAAGGGTGGTGGAAGGTTTGACGTTGCCTCCGATGCTATTGAAACTAGGCCGTCCCTCCTTCCAGCAGGGACGTCATACCCAAGTCCTCCTGCCTAAAAATAATTTATGCGCTGGATTATGACTGAACGTCTATAAGCTTGTATAATTATATACGAGTGAGTTTGTTACCATCTCAACACTATCCCTGGCTGCAAAAGCTAGTATATCAGCACACGAGACGACACCAGGGCAAAACGCTTCGAGCCTAGACTTGATAGTGTCGATGACCTCAAACCCCCGAAGGCTCGGATTGTTCGCCGGAGAGTCTTTCTCCGCATTGTTTGACGGCGAATCTATCAACACCGAGCCATCACAACCCTTCACAAACAATATATATATACATGATATTATTATATATATATAAAAATATTGGCCCATTTTTTTAGTGAAGTTATAAATTTTTCCTTATTGAAAAACAACTTATCAATGGATCATATATAATATCCTATTAATACTTACCCTAACAAAACAGTCATGGAAATGAAGTCTAATAAGGCCAGCCGCGATGCCGTTGTCTCTCATGAATGCATTTCTAACTTCTTGCTTCACCACCATCTCGGCAAACCCACACGAACGTTGGTAGAACCCCGTCTGAAGCTGAGCTTTAGACGGGGCAATGCATTGAAAAGTGATCAATGAAATGAAAGCTACTATTATGAGAATCTTGCAACTCATCATCATTTTTGTCTTTCTTGGTGTGACTTTCCTTGCATCAGGAAACGCAATTTATAGACAAAAACTAAGGCCCATCACCTTTTTTTTAATTTCTTTTAAATATATATCATATTTAGTGGCAAATGACAAGGAAATTGGCTGTGAATGTCGTTTTAACTTGTGGAGCAGATAAAAATAAGAAGTGAACATTGAATAAGTACAGACAATTAAAGCATTTGAACATATATATATAATTTTGGATAAAATAGAGTATAAACTTAGGTTGCATGTAATAAGTGGCTAAAGAGAATGCACTCACGTTGACTAATGTGCATGAAGATCCAAGATTAGTGGTTAGATTAGATAAGCCCATAATATAATTAGTGGGGCTGCTATCTTGATTTATTTATATCTTGGTTGGGCCAAAATTTTGATATTAATTTATACCATAGTGTAGCTGCATCATGTATGCGCACCGATTTCCTCTCTTTAATTTTAATTATTACTTTAATGAATTAATTAATCGTGTAGGTTTAATTTGACATTGTAACAGATCTAGATAATTAATATGAGAAAGAAGTACCATATATATTCCTTAGCTAAATTGTACAAGATAGCTTTACACGTTTCGAGACACAAAATAAGTCTTTTTTTTCATATATAATTGCACGTTTCTTCTCGCTCTATTAATATCTTGGGAGTTTATTTTCTTTTTTAAGATAAAGCACCGATTCAGAGATTGTGACGGGATCATCACTAAAACTTGTCCACAGTAAGTCTCTTGTGCACGTACAATTAATATAATTTTAGTGTATTTTTAAATAATATTGATTATACTAGTGCAATATGCATATATGTTGTATTTTAATAGTTTACGTGTGATCATTTAAATATAATGGAACACAAAGTGAAAAATGGTGTGTTTTGCTGATGATAGTAAATTAGTACGTAGAATGGATTTGAGAATGTAGACCAGAAAGAATGTATAAGTTAAGTATGATGGTTTTGCCAAAAGAATTTCTGTGTATCAGAGCAAAATTAATTAATGGGCAAAAATTCTAGTGAAATCAACTTCACAATTTTAGATTGATGAATGAGTTGAGTCAGTATGTAAGTATATATATATATAATCGTTGGGCTTTCTCAGTTCTCTCCATAATAGAGTTGAGATCAAAGTGTTGAAATGTTAATATAATAAATTAATTTTACACCGCTATACATATTTTTTTAAATGGGATAATCTAATAATATAATTCAACGAAATCTCCGGGTCCTAATTGGGGGTTGTTAAGGAGGATCTGAAAGTTGTCGGAGGGCAAAGAATAATTGTAGATATCATGCGAATATATTATGTGATTATATGCATTAACAAATACTCACTTCACTTCTTCAATTGATGACTGACTGTGTTTTACAAAACGGATCTGGCAGTTTTAAAAAACGGATCGGATCGGACCGGTCCAATTGCTATTCGGACATCTCTCCGGACCGTTTTAGTATGTTGAACCGGACATTTTCAAAAGACCCTGAAAAAAGGTAAAAATCGTGTTGGATCGGTTGCTCGTTGGACCGGTCGAAACCCCTCTTTGACAAAAAATTTAATTAAATGATATTTTTTACACGTAATTAACTAAATTAATTATATATACAATACATACTAAATATAATTTAATAATATAATGTCTAATTTTAATTCATAACCCTAGATAATATCATAGTTTCACTTCCTGGAAACACAACTCTAAGTAGGGGTGGGAATAGGCTAGACTACCCGACAGGACCTACGACCCGGCCTACTAAAAGTCTTGTTAGGGTCGGTCTATTTAATAAATAAGTCATTTTTAGGCTTTTTTTAAAAATCTATTTAGTTAAATATATAGGTCAAACCCGAGCTTTTTTAAAGGCCTTTTAAGCCCAACACGCCGGCCTATTTAATTATATATATATATATAATTAAGATATAATTTATTATTTTTATTATTAATTAATATATAGATGTTTTAATGGAAAATGGTCAATGGTCACATAAGGTGGTAAGTTGATGAAAATATGAAGGAATGTTTTTCTTTTTTTGTGATTTTATTTTTCTTTATAAGTAGTTGAAGAAAATTGGAAGGAATATTTATCATTTATGTATTGATTTTTTGAACTATTTTATGGTTTTGTTATTATTTTTGTAGTGAGTTTATGTAAGCTTTAACGATGTTATTTGTGATTTAATAAAATATTTAATATTATTATTGGTGTTATTGAGACATTTGTTAATTTTATAGGTATAGTTTTAAAATTTTCATAATGAATAAAAAGTTATGAAAAAATTTTATTAGGTAGGCTTTTAAAAGACTTTCAGACCTGACTTATTTGCTAAAAAGGCTCAGACCGAGTTTACTAAAAAATCTTTCATAGATAACAGGCCAGACTTAGGCCCATTACTAGTAAACCAGGCCCGGCCCAGACTCTTTTGTGGGAGGTCCAGCCTGGCCTGACCTATTCCCACCCCTAACTCTAAGTCTCCACCTACCTCCAGTATAATATCTAGTTTTAATTTATTTTTTCAACGAAATTTATTCATAAGATATATAATTTTATTAAAAAAAATATATTTATCATTATATATTATGTATTTATGATGTCACACCGGTTCAACCGCTTTAAATATGGTTAGACCCAGTTGAACCCGGTCCGACCAAAAATATTAAGGTGGTCTGGTCAACTTCCGTTTCCGCTTATAAAACATAGATTTATGACACCCAACTTTCAATATATATTTGCTTTCAGTTTTAAGATTATACACGAGGAAAAGGTTTCACTTAATTTTTTTTGGATGTAAAAATCTTATTCAATAATAATTTAATTGAATAATCATAATATGTTTTTAAGGGAAAGTTTTGTATAAAAATAATTAATAATAAACTTATTATGAATCAGTTTTACAGTATCAAATATTTAACCATGTATATAAAAAATCTCATCAGGTGTATCAAAAGCTGAGGTTAATTAAATTTGTATATTGACCTCAATTTTTAATACACCTGACGCATATTTTGGTACATTTTACTAAATATTTGATACTTTAAAATAATTTCATGATAAGTTTAACATGAACTATTTTCACTCAATGCCTACTCTTATTTTAAAATTATGAGAGTGTTCTTTTATCTTAATTTAAATATGTATATATAACTCATATTATAGACAAAAATATGTACATGTTAACTGTATCATATACAGCTTAAGTGCAGTGTTAATTATGTTTTGCCGAAAGAAGCAAATAAAAATACTGTTTTTAGTGAAAATAATCAAATTATTAATTGTAACCTTGAGCTGCATAGAGTGTGATGCAAAAGAACCTAATACTATTATATTATTTAAAGAGAGGAAAAATGTGAGCACTATTAGGAGTAGAAAGAAAATAAAAAAGAGAAAGTGGTAGTAGGTGATAAAAACATATTTTTATGAGATAAAATAGAATTGAATTTAAATATCTGGCATTTTTAGTCACATAACAAAGGAGGATTGGGATGTCAAAATTCAAAATCCTACAGAGCTAGTTTAGTCGCAAAACAAAAACACACGATTGGTTGTAATTCAAGCCCCAGTAAATAATAATTGAGCTTAAAATTCACAAACTTAGACCTCCTTTTTTTAAGAAAACTAATAACTTCTACAAGTAATTAAAATTAGTTACTTCTGATATATACATAGGCAAAATGTGATTTTAAGGGTCAATTGTCCATATACTTGCTTGTTATGTTGCATAGGTGCAGATATAAGAGTGCGGTAGTAATACAAAATAAATACGAGAATACAATTTTTAAAAAAAAAAAAATTGGGTGCAATTCGTAAAAAATACATCAATTTATTTATATTTTATTATATATAATATTTAAAAATATTATATATATTTTTTAAATTTATAAATTAAATGTATAAAATTCGCATTTCTCTAACCAAAGCTTAAATATGTTGAATAATCTAATATAATTAAATAATAAAATATTAATTCAAATTTCATTACACATACATCAAAATAGTGAATTTTTAATCTAAAGATAAATGTCATTCTAAATTTAAATTTTATAAAATAATAATATTTAATTGAAAAGATATACTCATTCCATCCGAAATAACTTTAATAATTTTAAATGACACTAACAAAAAAAAAGTGGATATATGAACATAAAGTTAAATAATAAAATAAAAAACATATATTTTAGTAATTTTTTAAGTATAAAATATCTTATTGTAAGATATGTGAAAGTAAAGTTAGAACATTCAAATAATACAAATGTAAAAATAAAATTGAAACGGAGTTAGTATTTAATGACAAACAAGTTAGATTCGCAAAACAGCTTCAAGTATACTTTGATTGGAATCGCCTCGTGACTGCCAGATTCAGCATGTGAAAAATCGAATGCATATTTTTAAGAATAACACCCTATTTAGGGAGTAAGTACAAATTAAATACTTCATTATGATAATTTTAAAAGAATATGTGTTTGTAAAAACTAGATTCTCATACTTTTAAATTTAACTAAAAATAAATTTGTATATATAAAATGCCCCATGCAATTCATATATATTTTTTCTAAAATAAAAAAAAAATGTATATAAATGAACAAGTGCAAACGCGTGAAAGTAGGAGACGAAATCATAGAAGAGTTTGCGGAAATACATGTTCAGCAAAGTAAACACACAAAGTAGCCAATTGTACAAAATATACAGTGATGATTCAAGTGAAATAGCCATAAGTAGACTTCCATTTACAGACTAATAATTCAGTGTTCATTATTATACGAAATTTCAAACCTGAAGAGGAGAGAGAGTCCCATTCCTCTCTCCGATCAAAGATTCTTCCATGAAACTTCCTCTCTCAGGACATGTTCCCAATCTGAAGAGGAACTATCATGCGATCCAGACTTATTTTCATCAATCACCATACTGCCCTTGAAGGAATGGATTGTAGGATCATTAGGAACAGAGAGATGATACCCAATCAGGGATTCATATCCAGAAACGTCTCCATTGGGTTTGGTAGTTTGATGATTTGTCTGAGCCAACACTAAAGTATCATCTTCTAACTGACCTCTGACACATGACTCGAGATATTTCTCAACTGTAAAATCACAATTGGTTGTGCTTGGTTGTTTTTCCTCTTCCATTTTTGTGTTATCCCGTAATTTTAGGATATTTAACCTAGCCAAAATAGAGCCCATATCCTCATCAATCATCTGAGGTTGTTTATCCTCAGCTATACCGGTTGATTTTGAGTTTTCCTCCCGTGATTTCAGGATACTGAATCTGGCCAGGAAAGATTCTGCATCATCATCAACCATCTCAGGCTTATGCTCCTCTTCTCGAGATTTCAAGATATTGAATCTAGCTAGGACAGAAGCGTCAACATCATTAGCATGGCTGCTCGTACTAGGAACAGAGACGTACGGTGTGGTGCGGCCCACAGATGGGTCATCATGAGTGTTGTCTGCCAGCTCAGGAATGGTGATTGGATCAGAAGAAGTGGAAGCCTGAGAAGTCATCTCTGCAATTTGCTCGTTTTCTGAGAATGTTAAGAGATAAGGATTAGACTGCAGTCGAACAAATTTGTGTATCATGATATAAATCTAACCTTGTGGTGCCTTGTGTTCAATTTCCTCCATCTGAATCTTCATTCTGTTAAAACGAGCTTTATAACTGATGGAACAGAGTTTAGCTTCTGCCTCGAGCCACAAACTCTTGAAGAGGTGTGCTCGTGAGGGCATCTCTTCGGTCAACTCGAAATTCTTATCGAGTACCGTCTTTATAGCCTGCACGCATGGCTAAAGAAAGTGAAAGGATAGACTAAATCTACAAACCACTACATAACTTTCTTACGCTTCTCATTCACAAATAATAGACGTAATTCACATACCTTGGTCATATCATCATTTCCTGTAATGTCTAAGTCATCCCCCAAGGGTGAAAAGATAGACGATTTCTTATCTTTCTTACCAAGAAAACAGCAATTTCTCTCATTTTCATGAATTTGCACACAATCAAACTTAAGTTTAGATCCCACTGCTTCATTTTTTGTACAAGGATCCTCTGAAGTCGTACCCTGACAAAAAGGAAAACACTCATTTTTCACCATTTTTTTAATATACAAGATAGGAAAGATCTAGTGCAGTAAATGAGAGCTTAAAAATATTGAACCTAAAAGGGAAGGGATATCTCATTTCTCTGCATGGTTAAGCAAGTTCAGAAATGAGGCATACCACATTACGAGACTCCCCAAGTATCGCAGAAGTGTCACCCAAATGACTGCTATTCGCTTCTGCATTGTTAATTGCATGAACAACTTTTTTACTCAAGCAAGAATCTATGTTGCGTATTACATGCTTAAGAGTCTCCATGTTATCTTCCTCCAGAGAGCATGCATCGCTTGAAAGATGAAAGTGGAGCAACTCAGAGAGATTATGAATAGTCTTAATCATTGCACTTACATCCAATTTTGGATCGGGTTTTATGATATGCTCAGTGGCATCTACTTGAGAAGCAGGTGAATCTAGAACCTTCTCTGCTGCATGAACTGCAACAGCAGCCCCATCCGAGACATCATTTACAGTCATCCCCTCTTCACCAACTAAATGATTTGTATCAGAAACTTTCATGTCAAAAACATTCAATAAGGTCTTCCTGAGGTTATTATGTTCATTTTTTAGCATATTTGGACCATCACATAACTCAACCCCCTTATTGGTCTGTTCTTTAGTTAAACATATTGCATCTTGGGTCTCTCCCGAAGTACCATCTCTTGCACATTCATGTTCTTTCCTAATGTTGCCTTCAACATTTTGAGATAAAAATTTGTCTGAATCAACCATCAAGTGGACATTTTTGTGCTCTTCAGAACCAAATCTGAAACGCTCATCAAAATTAAACTTGGCATGACTAGAGTTGCCAGCTTCAACATCAAATGTTGAAAACAGAGAAGATGAAGCTCCTTTCCAACAGGGAGAATCCACTGCCGTGCTGTGATGATCAATGAAATCTGAAGAGTCCTCGGACGAATCAACTACTGCAACATCACCGGCCATGGTAGTACTTTGCGAGACATTTATATCTGGTAACTGAGATCCAAGTCTCGCTTTAACCTTTCGATCAGAAGAATACAGTGCGCTAGACAGTTCTCTCACCGAACTTGAAGAAATGAGACCATTCTCTTGCTTAGAGAAGTTGAAAAGGTTTGCATCAAAGGGCTCTACTCTGATTTTGGAACTTGACTGGAAGCCAAAATCCTTTAACTTCGATGAATTGGTATAATCACAATTCATATCATAGAGAAAGCCAGCATTCTTACTACTAGTAGGCTTCAAAGAATTGGTATAATCAAAAATCACATCCGAGACGAGACTAGCAGGTTTACGAGATGCAACACTTTGCCTCAAATTGCCATTGGCAGCAGGTGGTGGCCTAATGACAACAGAAGGGGAAGCTCTAACTATTGATGCACGACCAGGGAAAGGGGTATCAACAGGACTAACACATTTTTCATATGGACTGCATGAGCTTCGAAAAGTCTTCGGTATTTCAGTGGAAACCACTGGAGGATAAAATTCTGGGTAGGATGAGTTGGATGGGGTGACATGCCTATCTGAATTATATGAAACGAAGCCAACATTTTGCTCAAGGCATGACTTGTCTTCCAAAAGTTCAGTACCTGGGGAACGAGTATGGTGTTCACTGTCAGGAACCTGACTGAGACTTTGATACAGTGTTGCACCATAATCTTCTTTCGATTTGTTCCCTCTTCCACTGTTGTGCCCTCCTGAGTTGCAGCAGATCAATTAATTCAAAATAGTCATAGCAAACACGCTGTCATGCAAATACCAGCCAGAGATGGAAGTCAAGAGAAAAGGGGCATTTGAAAGGAGGACGGAGAAGGAGAGAGAGGAGGGGATGAGAGTAGTCATAGATTATTACATATTTCACCAGAAAGACATAGAAAAGTAGAACAAATTTGGATATGCTAAAGCAAAGTCAATCTTAAGAATCCGTATTATGCTAAACTGATGTTCAGGGTGTTTCAATTTCTCATGGCATAAATTACCCTATACATTAAGGATCCACACCATAGAGCACCATTTATTATCAATCTTTTTCTCTTGGAAGATTTTTTTTTTACATAAAAAATACTACCTCCGTCCCTCAAAAGTTTGCATACTTTCCTTTTTAGTTTGTCCCACAAAAATTTGCATACTCCCAAAATGGAAATATTCCTTTAAATCTCCACCTTTAAAATTTTTATAACTCACAATCTCCACCATACACATTCTACTCACTACACTTTTTCTTAAAAGCCATGCCCCCAAAAGTACCGCAAACTTTTGGGGGACGGAGGTAGTACCATTTAAATGTGCAATATACTGAGGCCATGAAATGACACTCGAATTCCAATGTTGCCAGACCTAAAATACTCTAAAAATTCCTAACCTTGATATCAATCAAATATCTTCTTCTCGAACCCTACATGACTAAAACTTAAGATTGTATTACATCCAGGGCAGCAAGCAAACAAACTATGAAAACCTTTGTAATCTGTTTTTAGAATTCACAAACTTCTTTCATATCTTTCATTATAATTGGCTATATTGCAGGAATATGATATATATATAACATAAGAAAAAAGAAGGTTTTTAATAAAAAGTGAAAATTATGAAGGGACAACTTGTCCTTATAACATAAGCACATTCAAGCTACAGGATACAAATCTAATCACTAATATAAATAATAAATCTTTATAATTGTAAACAATGGTACAGATTACTTGAGCAACGTCTATTTTTTGTCCTCTTTAATATGTTTTAGCAATTTGATTCCAGCTAGCAGTTTCCAGTTTGTTCTGTCACTTTTCTTACACCTCTCGTCATAAGACTTCAGTGAAGAGGAAATGGTAAGGTGTGTGGCATTGACATTAGCGCATGGAATATAGATTTTTTTATGAATTTGATTGCATCTATGTCTAGCTAAACACATCAAGATTCTAGATGTGTAGATTAATTGGTTTCTACTTTGGATAACCAAGTTTAGTTTAAAATCAAGTTTCATCCCCTATTCATACATTTCGTGCTTATTCAAGTTCAATTATTTGATTAAACTTGTTTGATTCGATATATTACATCATAAATCAAGACAGGTGTTGGAATACTTTGAATAAGTAAGGTAACGACCAACCTTGTTCTGAATCTTCTTGAAAATACAAATGATGATTTACCAAAATCACTATCCTAAATCCACCTTTGAAACTTGCTATTCTTCTTGTCCTTATTCAAGGATTGTCTTTTCCAATCCTTTAACACATTTTACTTGCTTAATTATTCAAGTGGTTTGCATAATAAAAACTCTTTTCAAAATTCATTAATTTTTAATAAAATTTAGATTAATGCGACTGAAATTTCAATTTACCAATTGCTGTAGTATACAACCTTGCTCATCACTTATATAAACTACATCGCACAATCGTGGTTCAGCTTAAAAAAAGTTTGAGGGAAACAATGTGCTAGATCAGTTGCTGAATTAGAACAGATAAAACGTGGATTTAACATGCTTTCTTCTACTATTATTACAATTTACTCAACGCTTAGGATTCCAAAGATTAGCATTCACCTAAAGTGCTTAAGAGAACACCGAGTAAACAAATGTCAATCACCATTATGAGGGAAGTTAACTTTAAAAGAAGAGCTTTTCAAGTTTTAACCATCAAGAAGGATTAACAAATGAGACTAAATTATCTTCAAACACATTTCAACAATGATTTAAAGTAGAGCACAAATGTCATCACAGAAACACATCTTTTGCAAAGATAAAATCCATACCTTGGATTTTTTGATTTACAAAGGAATGCGAACCACCAACACTTGCCTTCTCAGATGAGAAACTTCCATCAATATCTGATCTCTTAACCGGCTTCCAATCATCGAACCCCCAACATTCTGCCGATTGAGGTCCATACTCCAAGTCAAAAAAGCTATGAGGATAATCATGCAGAGATGTTACAATCTGTCCAGAAGTAGGCGCCACATTGTAACGAGACCCCTCATCCTCGATCAACAGACTATCTTCTTCAACTAAAGGAGGAACATATGGTGAATAATAAGGCTTGACTTCACCACCATAAGCAAATGCACTGCTCGTAGTCTGAGTACCAGAATTAAGAACAGACCATTGAGTGCTTGAGGGACCAACAGATGTAGGGGCTGAAAATCGATAATCATCAGGCATAGGGCCAGTACTTATTCCAGGGGAATCAATAACAACTTCAGGCAGAGGGGCAGAAGGGCTTGCGTATTGCCATGGGTGAGGGTTAAAGGATTCAACCGCATATTGTGCGTCGGAGTAATGTGAAAAAGGGTTCGAATTAGGCCTAGGGTTTAATCTATCAACTGTAAATGGAGGGGCTAGAGCTGATAAATTCGAGGTTGCTGACGTGTTTCCTCCTACTCCATTACCCAGAGTGCCGAAACCAATCATCGTTCGTAGCTCAAAAACTAAAAATTGGCTGATCAATCAAAACCCATAAAATAATTCACATGAGCGAAGAACACGTATTGATCTCAACAATCATAACTCAGACACAAAAAGCATGGTAAAAAACACTGATCAACACAAGTAGAATATAATTTGTTCAAAATCAGTGGCCACAAAGTCGGATTTAAACAGTAAGAGAAGGAATTTCACGAGGAAATCGTACCTGGGAAAGAAGGGGGAGAAAGAGAAACCCTCTCTGCCTCTCTGACTAAACTTCTCGTTGGAATTTCAAGGGTATGTGCCGCGTCGCTTCCTCTTTTTGGCTTTTGTGGGGCACACTACCTTATGTAATTTCTCCGATTGAAACACGTTTTTCGTTTTCCGATTTCATGTCAACTTCCACTACAAATTTACAATGAATGAAGTCTTGTATTTGGCTCTATATTACAAAACACATCTATCATCTACAAAATACTATGTGGCTGTATTACAAAACACATCTATCATCTACAAAATATTATATATAGAAAGACAAAGTTATAAAATTATCCAAAATTCTCAAATTCAAAATTCCTACATTTTCATTAACTCTATCATAAAAAATTAATCTCGATTTTATGTATGTACATCTATATTTTATAAATGAGTAAATCTCTTGTCGTGCAATTCAAGTGTATTTTTAAAAAATTACACAATTTATTACTAAAAAGTTACACAAATTATTATTGAAAAATTACACCATTAAAGATACACTTTTCAATAATAACACGAGTGACTTTTCAGCATGGATGTAAATGGCGGTCGCCGAAACCGCCTAAGCGGCCGCCTAGGCGCTTGAAGGCCCTCGGTGGCCGACGCCAAGATCAAATCGGCGAGAAAAATCCGCCAACACATTTGGCACTGCCGAGACCTCCTAGGCAGCCGCCTAGGCCGTCTTGGCACCGCCTAGATGACCATTACTTTTCTTTTTCTAATTTTTATTTCAGTTTAAAAGTTAGATCTAAAATAAAAAAATAAAAACTAATTTACTAAATTATTTAAAAATGAAAGTTTAATTGAACTACTTCATAATTTATTCGTTCAATGTCGTATTATGATAGTTTTTAACATTTTGTTGACTTTTTATATTTTGTGATAGCTATTAATTATGTTTTAAATTTATAATTTATCTAAAATGTATATTTTTATTAATATATGTTTAGAAAAAATTAATATTAATAAAAAATAAAAAATAAATTAGAAAAACTTTGGCACCGCCAAGGAGGCGCCTAGGCACCGTCTAGGTGGTCTTGGCGCTTGAAGGCACTCGACCGCCCGCCGACCGCCAAGCGCCATTTGCACCCTTGCTTTTCAGTAGTATTTTGGGTAACTTTTTAAAAATAAACTTGAGTTGTACGGTGCACCTGATGCATACAAAACTTAGTCTTTATAAATATACTAGTACGTAAACCAGCGTATTACGCGATTATTAAAAAATATATTTTTAATGTAGATTATATTACGTAAATTTTATGTTTTCTTGATAATTTATTTTATAAAAATTAATATTAAATTGATATCTAATTTATACAAGACAATTAAATTTGAATCGTAAATGAAAGATAAACAGGTAATATATTTATATATTAAAATATTAATGATTTAGTAAATAAATACTCTCGAATAAGATAAATATTGATAATTAAAAAATTTGAAAATTTTTCTTGTAAACGACATTTGTTGTATACTTCCTTGGTTTTCTTTGCAGTCGAGACAAAATTTTTTTTATTTTTTTTCCTTTTTACTCTCGAAATTGCAACATACAATTGTTCGTGTGTAAAAACAAATTTGGGTATACGTCAACTGAATTTATATAAAGATGTGAATTAATAAATTTTGATTTTTTTAATTTAACATATATGTGTATCAATGATATATATATATATATATAACAATACGGAGAAATCATTAACTCATAGACTATAGATGTCCTCAGTAATTTCCAATCTGTGTTGAGCAAAAGATCCATAGCTATACTACTGATATGATAGGTTCAGGAATATGATGTTCCTGAAAATCTTGATTTACTCAATAAATGGAGTATTCCAAAGATTGAACCTAAAACGGTTTACAAATTTGGACTTTTTGAAAAAATTAGTTTCAAACATGTTGTCAAAACTACTGAGTCTTCAGTTCCTCTCCATGAGGAAGAAATGGTTTTAAAATTATTAAACTACCATGATATTTCTCCTTATATGAAGGGGTATAAATTCATCCATATTGGATGTGTTCAAGTTGCTTTTAGACCCTTAACCCTTAAAGGATTACCAGAAAGTTTTCTAGCCACTCTAAGAGATGGTAGAAACCTTAACTGGAAACAATCCCTCATGGGAATTATCGAGTCTAGTTTAGCTTTAGGACCCGTTTATTTTAACGCGTATCCTAATCTTTCCTTGTCTTTATCTGACAATAATATTCTTGATGCTTTAACATTAAATGTTAAAACTCATGGCTATAATTATATGCCTGGATCTGAAATTATGTGTATTTGTTATCGCATTTATTTCAAACCCTTACATACCCTTAATCCCAATTGTACTAGGGTAGATAAGGATAAAAACGAGACTATTCTCATTGAAACAAACTTTGGAAATTCCAATGTTAGTACTCGTAGATCTATTAAATGGGATGAGATTATTTTCCCAAATGATTGGATTCTTGAACACTCTGTTACTAAAATCCCTTCTCTTAATAGTGATTTCCACCATATTACTCAAAGTAATAATGGTGTTGTTAAGATTGGTTTTCAAAATAACCAAAGAAGAAATTCTTCTTTCACTAGATCTATGTCTGGATACACTTTGTTTTCACCTCTTGATTATGAAGTCAATATTCCTTCTACTTCAAGAGTTTCTACTTCTTCTTTAAAAGAAGAAAAGTTTTATCAAAATAATGATTTCGAAAATGAAAATATTATTGTTAATAAAAACAATATTGTTCATAGTGAAAAACTCCCCGAAACAATTTCGGAATGTGATTTCTCTGTTTAAAATGATTTTTGAACCGATGTTGGATTTCAATAAAGGCTCCTTAAATAGAGCCCATATCAACAAAGAATTTTATGATCCAAAATGGGAAAAATTTAGAGCTTGGTATTTCAACTCTTTCCCAAAAGATGAATTATCTTATTTTGTTGACAAATTCTATGAATTTTGTAAAAAACAAAACAAAATATTTTATTTTGTTCCATGGTTTATAAAAACCTTTTATATTGATCAAATTTCTACGATAGAAAGATCTTATAAAATTTTTTCTTCAGGAGATATTCGGAAATCCGTCTATCCTCCTAATATTCCTTTCCAAATTGAAAAGGAAGGAAAAACTTTAAATTTTTCTCTTTTTTCAACAATTATTGAAAAAGATGTTTTACACAATATTTCTGAGATTTTTAAGCAAAATAATTTCTGCAATCTTTCTCTTCAAATTCTTAGTGAAGAAATTGCTTCACTACATGAGAAAATTGATTCTCTTATTTTTCAAATAAAAAATCAGTCTAAGACTGATAGTTCTAAAGAAGAGGATCCAGTTATTGCAACTATTCCTTATATTCAATCTCCTATTGAGATTAAAGATTTTAAGCTTGAAGCTTCTATTTCTAATCTTGAAAAGATCATTACTGAAAATTTTGGAAAACTACATATTTCCACTATTGAAAATGATTTTCGTGATAATTTGGATAATAGACATATTGAGTCTAGTCAAAACAATTTTGACAGTCTAAACAAAATGAGATGGGCAGATAAGCCTACTATGTCAAGGTATTATACTAAGCCTACTCCCATTGATGTTCTCAATGAAGAACAAGAAAATTTCTTTAATACCTCTTATTCTGGTAAATCCATTTATGAATGGAATATAGATGGTGGAAGTGATAGATATATCTACACCCAATGTCATCGTATGCTTATGTACAGCTCTGCCTGTAGAATAAGTGGTAATGATGATGTGCAAACTGCACAAGCCATTACTATTGGTTTTACAGGACAGCTTAAAGGCTGGTGGGATAACTATCTTACTCCCCAGAATAAAAATGAAATATTTTCTTCTATTAAAATAGAAGGAGATACCACTAAACCCAATGCGGTTTATTCTCTTGTTCTTACTATTTTAGAACATTTTACTGGTAAACTTTCAAACAATTCTGAAAATACCAAAACACTTCTTTTAAATATGAGGTGTAAAACTCTTACTGATTTTTGTTGGTACAAAGATACTTTTTTATCTAGAATCTATGATATTCCTGACTGTAACCAAGATATTTGGAAAAACAAATTTGTTGATGGTCTTCCGTATTTATTCGCGGAAAGAATAAAGAAAATTCTTCGAAAAGACGCAAATTCTATTTCTTACGCGTCATACAGTTTTGGCCAAATCATTAGTATTTGTGTCCAAGAAGGTTTAAATCTTTGCAATGAAATAAAATTACGAAACCAGCTTAAAAGAGATAATCTCTTAGAAAAGAAACAACTAGGTCTTTTCTGTGACCAATTTGGTATTGAAAGTTCCAAAAAGAATTTTTTTAAAAGAAAAAAGGATTTTCCTGATAAACCAAATTTCCGAAGAAGGAAAAAAATTTCTGATAAAAAGCAGAAAGTGAAAAAAGATTTTGATAATAAAAAATCTTTTAAAAAACCTTTTCAAAAGAAAAAGTATTTAGACAAAATTATTTGTCACAGATGTGGGAAGCCTGGTCACTATGCTAACCAGTGCTATGCAAAAGACAAGATTAAAAATTTTGATCTTGATGAGCCTCTCAAAGAGACTCTTCTTGGTATAATTATGAATTCAAAATTAAATTCTGATGTCGATATAGAATCCAATGATTCTTCTGAAGAGTTAAACTCTTCATTATCCGATTCAAGTCAATTTGATGCCAATGAGTGTCAAAATTGCCTTCAGGGTAAGTCATGTCTTAATTGTATCCAAGATACTAATGAGATAACTGATGATGAAGTTTATAAACTTATGAGTCATTTTAGAGACATAAATATTAGTGTCATTGATAATCATTATATTATGGATTTTCTCAAACAAATCAAAGATTTTGATTTACGCAATAAAATTATTGACCATTTTGAGGATATTCCTCTCAAAAAAGAAAAAAATGATCTTTCAAAACATATTGAAAGAAATTTTTATAACATGGATGATGTTAACAAACTTCTTAAAATTAAAGAAGTAGAGAACAATCCAGTTACTATTAAAGATCTTTCAAAAGAGATTGAAAATCTCAAAATAAGTGTTAAATCTCTTCAAGAACAAAGTTCTGAGTTTTCTTTTCGTCTTTACCAATGGGAAAAAGGAAAAGTAAAATTAGAAATTGGTGAGCCAAGCTCTCCAACTCATTCTTCTAAAGAAAGTTTAATTAATAATCATCTTTCTAATATTAATATCATTTTATCTAAAAAATGGTATGTCAAAATTTCTCTTTTAATAAACAATTATTACAAAAGAGATTTTATAGCCATGATTGATAGTGGTGCGGATATTAGTGTTATCCAAATGGGAATAATTCCCACTAAGTTTTTTTGAAAAAACTACTCAAACTCTTTCCCATGTAGGAGGAGGAAATTTAAAAATTTCTTATAAATTAAAAGATGCTTATATTTGCACCAATAAAGTTTGCATTCCTAATGATTTTCTTATTGCAGAAAACATTACTAGCCAAATGATTATTGGCCTTCCGTTTATTTACAGCATCTATCCTATTAAGGTAGATGAAAAAGGTATTTCAGGTATTTTTGATAATAAACCTGTTAATTTAGAATTTGTTACAAAACCGATTTATAAGGTTTTAAATCAAATTCGTGATCAGATTGATCAAAGAAATCGTCAAATAAATTTCCTTAAAAATGAATTAAATTCTTTTACTATCGAAGATAGGATTAATAATCCTAAATTACAAGAAAAAATTCAACTCTTATTTAACGAATTTTCTATGAAAATTTGCAATGATTTTCCAAATGCTTTTTGGGAAAGAAAGAAACATATGGTTTATCTTCCCTATGAAGAAAGCTTTTCTGAAGACAAGATTCCTACAAAATCGAGGCCTTGTCAAATGAATTCTGAATATTTAGAATTATGTAAAAAAGAAATATCTTCTCTTTTACAAAAGAAACTTATAGTTCCTTCTAAATCCCCTTGGTCTTGCACTGCTTTTTATGTTAATAAACATTCAGAGCAGGAACGTGGTGTTCCTAGGTTAGTAATTAATTACAAACCTTTAAACAAAGTTTTAAAATGGATTCGCCATCCTATTCCTAATAAAAAGGATTTGCTTGATAGACTAGTCAATGCACTAGTATTTTCAAAATTTGATTTGAAATCTGGATTTTGGCAAATACAGATTGATCCCAAGGATCGTTATAAAACTGCCTTTGATGTTCCTTTCGGCCACTATGAATGGACGGTAATGCCTTTTGGGCTTAAAAATGCCCCTTCTGAATTCCAACAAATTATGAATGATATTTTTAATACGTATAGTGATTTTATCATCGTTTATATTGATGATATTTTAGTATTTTCTAAAGATATAGAAATACACTTTAAACATCTTGATATGTTTAAAGATATAGTCATTAAAAATGGCTTAGTCATTTCAAAGCCAAAAATGATTTTGTTTCAAACCAAAATAAAAATTTTGGGTCATATTATTGAAAAGGGAAATATTATCCCTATTCAAAGAAGCATCGAATTTGGTAACAAATTTCCAGATGTCATAACTGATAAGACTCAGTTACAAAGATTTTTAGGAAGCCTTAATTATGTTTCTTCCTATATTAAGAATATTGCCGAAGATACTGCTATCTTATATGATAGATTAAAAAAGAATCCTGCTCCTTGGAGTGATATTCACACTCAAGCAGTTATCAGGATAAAAGAAAAATTAAAGCATATTCCTTGTCTTATGCTCGCCAATCCCCTATGGGATAAGACTGTGGAAACCGATGCCTCTGACATAGGCTATGGAGGTATTTTGAAACAGGTTAATCCACAAAATAAAAATGAATATGTCATTAGATTCTACTCTGGTAAGTGGAATCATTCACAGAAAAATTATTCTGTGGTGGCTAGAGAAATTTTAGCCATTGTTAAATGTGTTCTAAAATTTCAAGATGATCTTTATAATCAACATTTTACAATAAAAACTGATTGTAAAGCTGCTTCTTTTATGTTTAAAAAAGATTTTGAACACAATGTGTCAAAACAGATGTTTGCCCGATGGCAAGCTCATCTTGCTTACTTCGATTTTGATATAATCTATAAGCAAGGAAAAGATAATAATCTTCCTGATTTTCTAACAAGAGAATATATTTTATGATTTCAGGAATGAGCCATTCAGGCAAAACCCCATTTTCCTCTTATAGAGGAAGGGGAGGAAGGTCGTTGGCCCCTATTATACAAAGGGGTAGAAAGACTCTCATCAACCAGAACATTTCTGGAATTGGTTCCTCCCAAAATTGGGATGACCTTGAACAAGAATTCCAAGAATTCTTGAAACAGAAAGGGAAAAATATCCAGGTTGATGATATTCCTTCAACACGACAGGAAGAAGGCTCATATGCCTCCCTTACCAAGAAAGAGTATACTTTCTTTGATTCCCCCAAGAGGGAACAAATCATCATACTCGAAGAAGGTGATGAGAAACTTAAAGAGTCCCCATGGATTCTGATGACTAAGTATATTCCAAATAATTTTTGGGATACTAAAACCTATAAAAGGATAAAATGGGGAACTGCTTCTTTTTTGGTTCAATCTTGGGAAGTGTTGATATTTCTCACTATCCCGAAAAGGGTAAAAATATTTCTTACTCTAAATTTATCATTAAGAAAATCATCTCCATCCATGAATGGGGAACTGCTTCTTTTTCAGAAAAATTTATTATTAATGAAGCAAATGGCAACAAATTCCTTTACAATTATTGGGATTATGTTGAAAGTTTTCAAAAAACTTTATTTTACCAGAATGATAAGCATACTCATACGTGGCTTATCAAGATTTGCGACAATGTTGCAAAATCACCACTCCCCAATTGGTTTATTTCTTGGTGGAGTATTTTTGGTGCCCCAGCAGATATTCTGCCCCTAGAGGTCAAATCTCTCTTTCAAGACTATGTTCTTGCAACCTCATATTTAAAAACCCATCAGACAAATGACCAAGTTCTTTGTCGATTTTTTATTGACTCCAGTATCCCATGGGTCTGGAAATCGAAGCCAGAATTTGGCTACACTGATGTAGGGACCCCCTGTTTATACAGGGTACATATGTCTCGATTTTGGAACAACCTAAGTATTGTTCCCAAATATTCCAATGAATCTCCTATTAAAGAAAATATTGATCGGATTAAATCCGTTATTAACAGAATCCAAAGTGATTCCAAGCAACAAGAGACCAAGTCTCTTCCTCCCTTCTCAGATTTTTCAAAGAAGTATGAGGGAATATTTCCCAAAGAAAAAATTGTTGATCTCTATGTAGATCAAATTAAGAGCATGTTTCATGATGATGATTTTCCTGATTCAAAATCAGATTCGACAATGGCATCTAACTCTGATCTTCAGGATGCCCAAGACCCCAATGAAGGGTTTGATCTCTCCATACAGGAAAGCTTCGATATGTTGAAGGACACTCTTATAGAGAGATTCAAAGACAAATAAGATGGAAGTCATCGAAGACATCAGAAGAAATAATTACATCAGAAAATCTGAGTATGATTCCAATATCTGGAAAACCCCTTTTCATATCATGCATGATTATGATTTCCATGACATAAAGGGAAAAAATTATTGTAAAATTTTGCCAAAGAAAATTGGAGGAATCAACAGATTCGTTCAAATTAGTGAACGAGTACTCCTCCACCACAGAAATCCGGAACAAAATAAAAGGGCTCATGAAGTCTTCCTCAAGACTAAAAGTCTCCTTGAAAAATAGGCGTCCATCATGGCAGTATAGAATTGCACTGCAAAGAGACAACATAAGCCTATGACATGCTTATGTCATCACTGACGTCACCAGACCAAGTACTGTTCATGAATAGTAAAATCACTATTCATACTTTTTAATTTTGGGATGAAATCCAGGGTCTCATGTCCGGTTCTCCCCCTATAAGTATGTGTGTTTTTGTTGTTAGAGGCAGAACTTTAGGAAGTCTGCTCTCTCTTTTCTTCTCTCTCTCTCTCCTTTGTAAAAATTTCTGAAGTTATAATAATAGGAGGTACCTATCTTGGCTCCTAAAGGGTAACTCTCTTCTTTATTTTTCTGTTTTAATATTTTATTAAGAGATTCATAGCCGCCCTATGGCAGGCTAGAGATTCGTATTGAATCAATGATCTAGGATCTCATACTCTACTATTTCATGTGTTTTTGAAGATCATAAGTCACTTGATCTGATCTGATTATATCAATATGTAGTAATTGGTTTCGACCGATTGGTTTGAGGTTTCTATCGATATTTATGAGTTAAGATTATCCAACACGTATCGAGATGTGTCTTTAAGGTTGAAACTTGCTGAACTAAGTTTTGTGATTTATGAGTTAACCGTGTGGGGTAGCCTTTTAGCCGTTATGCCGAGTGAAGGTGCAGGCGTTTGTGGGCATAAATCCTTTTTTCAGGTTAATTCATAGATTCTTGAATACTTAGGCCAGTTTGTTTTGGAAAAGGTCCGTGAGACACTATTGATACAATACGGAGAAATCATTAACTCATAGACTATAGATGTCCTCAGTAATTTCCAATCTGTGTTGAGCAAAAGATCCATAGCTATACTACTGATATGATCATGATCCCCGATCCTGCGTCTTATATGGTATCAGAGCCATGTCATAGTAGAGATATGTTATCTGATGATTATTGATTCGATACGATTTCATAATCATCAGATAACATATCTCTACTATGACATGGCTCTGATACCATATAAGACACAGGATCGGGGATCATGATCATAGGGCGGCTATGAATCTCTACCTATTATTATATAGGTATGTTAAAAAAAATCAAGAACACATCAAAAAATATATTATTAAAATAATAATGAACATAATATTTTATAAAATTTATTTTGTTGTGGTTTCTTGAATTTACATATACGTGTATTAATGAATTATATAATTTTTATATTTATACAATTTTTTTGAATCTAACATATGTGTATCAATAATTTACACATGCATAACACATACACAATAGTGTGGTAAATAAATTAAGTAATTAAAAAATATGTACACATGCACAATACATACACAATATTATGCTCTAGAACATTTTTTTTTATAGAATTATAAATAAATTAATGTATATATGACGTAAACACAATGATTTTAATGCAAACCTGTCATTAAAATTGAACATAAAAAAATTAATAAATAATATCAGAATATTAAGAAAAAAACATTAAAATGAAAAATAAATAATTCAAATATCAAAATTTTAAATCAAATAGATGTGCAATTGTAGCAATTAAACATTACCTCCAAAAGAAAATCGCGAAAAATTATGTAGCAAAAGAAAATAATTATTTTACCAAATTATAAGATGTAAGATATGACCTACAAAAAAATTCAAATATAAAAAGAGAAATAAACAATTCAAATATCAGAATGCGATAAATAAGAACATGAGAGAAAAAATAAGAAGAGAGGAGAGACGCACGAAGAAAAATAAGGTTAAAAGATAAAAAAATAATTTTTATAGAGTTGAAATTTATAGAAATATCGAAATTAAGATAAATGTTTGAGATTAAATAATTAGATATCAAATTTGATATTATTAATATATTTATAAGATTTATATAAGATATATACATATAAAAATAGAGTTGTTCTGCCGTGTATCGGGGTGCATGGCATGCACCTCTCAATTTTGACTATTTCCAATACAATTTTAACACTGCCAATCTCGATTTTGATCGCTTTGCCGCCAACGCCCAGCCTACCACTAAACTACCAATAATAATCAATAACTAATTACCAATAAATGAGTTAATATAAATAAGGAGAAAATATATTAGAAAAATCAATAGCCTTATAATGCATAATTTAAATTCTAAAATAGTATCAGAACTGAGAACAAGTCGTAATATGAACATCTTATTAAAATTTCAAATTCAAGACATTGACAGATTCAAAATCAAGAAGAGCATAAAGCCTCATCCCTAGTATTTCTTATTTCTTATTTATTTATTTATAAATTATTTTTTAGTATTATAAATTATTCTTTATATATAATTAAATTGTTATTCGAGTATTACAAATTTATTCTTGGGGTATATGGTGAATAATTTTTGGGTATTGTTGAATATTGAATGGGGTATTGCTCAATTGTTCTTCGGGTATTCCTGAATTGTTCTTCAGGTATTCCTGAATTGTTCTTCGGGTATTATAACTTGGTCTTTGGGTATCACCCATTTACTAAGTATTCATTTATAAACCTGATGGCCATGACTTCCTGGAAATTTGATGATCTCAAGAATTCATAAACAAATTTGTTTGCTCATAGGTGCGCCAACACTACAACTTGTTATGTTCACAGAAAGGTGAAGCATAGTCTTTAAGAGTAGCTTACAAGAAGCCAGATTGATAGGGACATTATTGAAGGAGCCTAGATAACCAAGTTACTTATACAAGCTTCTATAAGGCAATCTGATATTTGAACCAAGTGCTACTGCTACCTAAGTCCTTATTGTTCGAACTTGTTTACAAATTGAGAAGTATGGTACGGAAAGGGTAATCAAACCATTTTCATCTCTAACAGAGGAGGCTAAAACAAGTCTAGATAATGTCCCAACAACAACTCATTAATACCTCAATTTACTAATACCCCAAGAACAAGTCTGAAATACCCGAAGAACAACTTAGTTATACCCCAAGAACAACTTTTTAATACCCCAAGAACAAATTGGAATACCTGATGAACAACTTAGTTATATCTCAAGAACAACTCCTTAATACCCCAAGAACAATTCTTTTCCATACCCAAAAACAACTTGTTATTCCTGCTTTTCGTGAACTTTATTGACATCCTTTTTTTTTGTATTAATTTCATAACACAGTTAAAAATTAAAATTAAAATACTTGTGTAATTCCATTTAGAAAGAATGCATTTTTTTGGAAAGAAGTTCTTTAACAAATGAGGTCCATCACATTGTGAAGTTTATGCTGAATTTGAGTAGTAAGTTACCATGAAGGTGAGATTCCAAAGAGCCCAAAACATGAATTCGTAAACAAGAAGCCGCACAACCTCCACCAGGAACTCCTTATCACCTTGTGAGCCCAAATTATTTAGCTTCTTAACTGCAATAATCTGCCAACAAACTTGAATGCATATATATAAGGAAAAGAATCTCTTGGTAACAGAAAACTACCTACCTGTCCAGTTGGTAGGTAGTTGTTATAAGGACAACATCTCTGACCTCAGTAATTTGTTTAAGTTGGTAGCTGTTATAAGGTTCTCATTATCAATACCCCAAGAGTAATTATTAATACCCGAAGAACATTTTAGTTATACCCCAAGAACAACTTTTTAATACCCCAAGAACAAATCTTTGCAACACCCCAAGAACTACACCATCATGAATTCTTCTATTTTTGCCCCTTCAGATGATCATCAAGCTCTATGGGTTTTCGATGATGAGGGAGTTTTCATGTACTGTTGATATTCATAAAATTATATATATATATATATATATATATATATATATATATATATATGACCTACACCTGAATTCAATTAATGATCATATATATATGTGTGTGTGTGTGTTGTACAATATTTATTGTATGTACTTTTGGTGTTGGAGCTAGGGATCTGGATTAATTTGTGGATTTATTAATTTCATCTCTAATAAGTATGATCATGCATGTATCAGAATTGAGGAATTATCTAGCTCAGACCACACATGAGAGATAGAATAAAATTTAATTGGTTTTGTGCATGATTGTAGGACATTTCACTAATTAAATTAATTAATGATCACATATAGTAAACATTGGTGTTTGTTTTATATGGATTTCAAATATGTAACAAACCCTATATATAAGTCATGACCTAATTATATATGTGTGGCAATTGCAATTTCTATTGGTGTTTTCTTCTTGTTAATTGCTGCTTCATCAAGGGCTCTACATTTATTATTCGTATTCTACAAAATATTTCTGCAGGTGAAACCTTATAAATCAAAATTCATTTGGGGTAGTATAATTAATTAAGGTGACCTAGCAAGTTTCGTTATTTCGTTCTAAACCCTAACATGAAGTACTTCCATATATATATATGGTTTCTCATTATAATGTTTCTCATTATCAATACCCCAAGAGTAATTATTAATACCCGAAGAACATTTTAGTTATACCCCAAGAACAACTCTTTAATACCCCAAGAACAAATCTTTGTAACACCCCAAGAACAACTTGTTATACCAAAAAACACACAGTGCAGCGTGCACTATGTATTTTTGGAAATATCAAATTAAATTCAAAATTAAAGTAAAATCAAGGTGCATAGTATGCACACGTGTGCATACTAGAATTTGCAATAAAAATATTAAAATATATGGTCAAGATTAAAACACTTAAAACATAAGGTTGAGATTAATTCTTTATGCCAAATTTAATGAGAATACAAAAATTTCAAAATCGAACATTCTGATTGATTTCATAACTTCGTCTTTATATAATATAAAGATATAAAATCATATTACTTAAAATTAAGTTATATGAAATTGTCTCTAATATATTGATAATACAAAATAAATAGATAATGAATGATAACGTCATTTTTTCAATAAATTATTCTGTTACGTGAGTCCACTCAACATTATATCAAGTTTTGGTCGTATTATTTATTTTAATTTTAAAATGGAGCTCAAATTAATAGTACACGTCATTCAAAACTAAACGTGATAAAGAAACTAAACGTGAATCTTTATGCCCTAAACTAAACATGATGTACAAATAAACTAAACGTGAAATTAAGACTTGTAAACAAATAAAGATTCAAAACTAAACTAAATGAATAAAATATATGTGATATACAAATAAACTAGTTCAAATATATACAAATAAAGAAAAGGGATAAAAATTAAACGTGATTATGCCCTAAATCAAGATTCAAAACTAAATGTGATTATGCTCTAAATCAAGATTCAGTGGTAGAAGAATTTCGATGTAGCATTATTCATAAATAATTAAAAAATATGTTCACATGCATCGCATACATGCTCTAGAATAAATCTGCAATTAAAACATCAAATAAACAATTCAAACATCAAAATTTTAAATCAAATAGATCTGCAATTGTAGCAATAAAATATTACATCTAAAAGAAAACTACAGAAGTTGTGTAGCTTTAGAAAAAATATTATTTCACCCGATTATTAGATGTGAAATATGAACATGCAAAAAAAAGATAAATAAACAATTTGAATATTAGTACAATAAATAATAACATTAGAAGAGAAATAAAAAGAAGCAAGAGACGCACGAAGAAATAAGGGTAAAAGATGATGATGATAATAATAATGTTTATGGAGTTGAAATTTATAGAAGTATAGAAATTAAGATGAACGATTGAGATTAAAAAATTAGATATAGGATCTGATATTATGAATATATTTATAAGATTTATATAAGATATATATATATATATATATATATATATATATATATATATATATAATATTAAAATGTATGTTCAAGATTAAAACACTTAAATTATACGATCGAGATTAATTCTTAATGCCAGAGTTAATGAGAATAGAGGAATTTCGAAATCGAGCATTCTGGTTGATTTCATAACTTCGTCTTTATATAATATTAAGATACATCTTATATAAATCTTATAAATATATTCATAATATCAAAGTATATATCTATTTTTTTAAAAATCTCATCTGTCCATTTTTTATTCTATACTTCTACAAATTTCAACTCTATAAACATTATTATTCTCATATGTTAACATTCTCTATTCGTACGTCTCTTGTTTCTTATTTATCCTCTGATATTCTTATTTATCGTATTCTGATATTTAAATTATTTATATATATTACTGTGTTCGAATTCTTTTGTAGTTTCCTATTTTACATCTAATAATTTGATGAGATAACTTGTCAAAAAAAAAAAAATTGGTGAGATAATATTTTTTCTATTGCTACACAATTTTCGTGTTTTTCTTTTGTAGGTAATATTTAATCTTTATAATTACAGTTATACTTTATTCAGTGACGGAGTTACGTTGGGTACTGGGGGGCATTGGGCCCCCTGAAAATTTTAATTTTTTTAGTATACATATAACATTTTCTAAATATAACTTCTATGTAAATGTGTCTGATTGGTTTTGAATTATAGTATAAATTCTCTCTTTTGAAAAAGACGAGGTTCAATTCCTATAATCTAACTTATGTTTTTCTTTTCTAAGTTCCATGCGTCTTTTTTTTGCATTATTTTAAATAAGCTTTATGATCAAAATATTTAATATTATTATCTACTTTTTTCTATTACAAAAAAATCATTAATAAAATTATACATTTTAATATTAAAAAAATTCGAGTACTATATTATATAAAATATACAATATGTAGTGCTTAATAACATTTTAATAAATTTTAAAAATATTTATCTTTCAAATTAATAGAATAATTAGAAGTTAAAATTTTGATGGATATTGTGATTACAAGTTAGAACTAAATTAATTTTTTTAATGATATTAAAATTTTAGCAATTTCAACACCATCTCACCTCTTTTGTATAATCGGAACAATTAAAAAAATTCAAAATCATAACAATGTTGATAAGGCGAACTAATTAGAGATGATTATGGAACTATCGCGAAGGCCCAAAAGGTCGCCAGCTCGCAGAGGTGCCACACTGTCAACTTGGACCGAGGCAAACATAAGGGAGCTCGGCGAGGTGAATAAGGAGCTCGTCCGAGCTCCCGAAGATCTACAGCCAGCTGGCCGATCGGGTAGGAGAAGGGGAGTTCGCAAGGGAGCTCGCCTACATGGGGGCAGCTCGCCTAAGCAGCTCGTCTAAGGAGCTCGCCCAAGACCAATGTGTCCACGATATGTATGTAGACCGGTTAAGTATGTAGTAGGAGGAGGAATGGTAATGGGAGCAATATGAGGGACCAAGGTGAGGGTCAGGAACCCTCGTCAACACCGGAAGCCAAATAGGCTTGTAACGTGCCACCTCGCACTTGCACACCTATAAATAAGACCTCTCTTGTAACTATTACACAATTGGATCATAACACAACATTTACTTTCTCTCTCTAAATCCTTCACTTTCTCTCTCTATATCTTCACCTCAAGAACATGTAAGAACACATTCTTAGATTATTGTTTGATAGGATTAATATGTTATAAAGCCACATAAACAAACACGATTAGTAAATTCTATCAAGAAGTTGGCGCTAGAATGAGGGTCATTGAACCAAAAATTTGAGAGAAAAAATTAGGGCTTGTTGAAGGTTTGAAGATTTGAATGTGTTCTTGACAAAACTCAAGAACACTTGAAGATACACACATATTTTTGTCCCTTGAACGAAAACCCGGATTTTCGGGTAAAAACCCAAATTTCTGGATCCATAGTTTCTGCCCGGAAAAAGTTTTCAAACGCACACGTGTACACGAATAAACCAGATTTCGGATAATTCATTGCACGTAACGCTAGACGAAAACCAGCCAAAAATCATCCTGGCCGGAGACCGCGACCTCGGCGACCTTCGGCGAGCTTCCCCCTGCAAAACCTCAAAATGGCTAAGGAACAGACCTCTGCAAACACCCAGAGGTGGAAGGAGGGCGCCCAGGACCAGGTCGAAGGGGAGACCTCACGCCGAGCTCCCCCGAAGAGCAACACTCCACGACCTCCGCTAGTCGTAGTGACTCAGGAGGATTTGAACCCCGCCCTGAGGGACCTCGCCAACAACCCCGACGAGCTCCAGCGCACCATTGCAACCTTACAGAGGTTACAACAAAGGCAGCTCGACGAGCTCGCCCTGGTACCCCGGCGAGCTCCAGCCGCCGAAGCCAGGGAGCAGACGAGGCCCACTCAGGGCACTCAGACCCAGGGAGAATACAACAACCTCCCCACTGAGCAAGAGGCGAGCTCTGGCCCAAGCTCGCCAGGACCGGGAAGGCCAAGGTGGTGGAGGAGCCCGCCCCACATACCAGGCGAGCTTCGGCCTACACCGAAGCATCCGCCACCCACCAATCGATGAGGAGGGAGGTCCTCCAAGGCCGTCTGGGACCGAGGTGCGAGGAAAATGAACAGACGACGGCCCTAGCTATGTCCCACGGATATTCGGATCGACAACCGCGCAGGTCCGCCCACGACCAATTGAGAAGGCCCGCAACCGACAGGTTGGGCCCCCATGGCGGACGCCAATTCCAGCCCGTCACAGAGAGGTCACCCCAGACTGAGGTACCTCGGGGGCGTGCGTCCACGAGGCGCACGACCTTCGAGCAACCTCCACCGGAGGTGGCCCATGATGACGAGCTGGCCTCACTGAAAAAGGTCATCGAAATGCTACAAGCCCAAGTAGCAGCCAAGTCCGGCGGACTTGACTCCACCACTCTCCCCGCATCACCATTGGCACCTGCCATACTCCGAGCGCAGGTCCAGAAAAAGGTCCAATTCCCAGTGATGTCCGCGTACGAGGGTGAATCTGACCCGAAAGTCCACCTGGCCAATTACGCAGACTTCATAATTTCGGTGGGCGCCACCGACTCCACCCAGTGCCGGAACTTCCCACTGACCCTAAGGGACCGAGCTCACCGCTGGTTCTCGTCACTCGCCCCGGGGTCAATCCACGCATTTGGCCAGCTCTCGAGGGAGTTCTTGGCCCACTTCTCTGGGTTTGGGTCCTACCTTACCCAGAAGCATCGCCTCTCCAACATCCACCAAGGCGTGAATGAAACCGACCAACAGTACCTGGAGAGGTTCAACAGGATACTGCTGGAAGGCGAGCCAGTGAGCGAGGACACCAAAGTCATCGCGGTGATGGCAGGACTCCGGAAGGGGACCAACCTTTGGAAGAAAATGCACCTCGCATGTCCAAACACTTACACCGAATTCCGCCGCAAGGCGGAGGTGTTCGTGGCTATATAGGAGGCCCTCCAGAAAGAGGTCAGTGCCTCTGAGGAGAAGAAACCCTACGGGAAGAAGTCCGGGGGCACATACAAGGCCCCCCAGAACTTGAAAGCTTTCGGCAATGGGGACGAGTTCAAAGAGAAGCTCAACCAGGTCCTCACTGTCTCCGTCGACCATGTCTTTATTGCGGTCAAAGACAAAGCCTTGTTGGAAGAGCCGAGGAGAATTCGCCTGGACCACACGAAGCTCAACCCCAACAAGTACTGTGCATATCACCAGTCCATCGGCCACTTCACCAGCGAGTGTCGAGACCTCCTCAAACAATTATGGAAATTCTATGAGGATGGGAAGCTGGCCGAGTTTGTGAAGAAGACACCGGCAAAGAGGCCCAGGTTCGAGAGAAGGGAGGTCTCCGATGACGAGGAAGAGAACGCGGGCCAACGCGGACCTCAGAACAGGCGAAGGGCACCTCCCCAACCTCAACAGAACCTAGAGCCCACTCTAGAACTCTTGGTTCTAGAGGAAGAAATTGGAGCTGTCGGAGGTCTCCAGAACGGGGGATCCTCCCTTTCCAAGAGAAAAAGGAAGGCCGAGATCCGGGCCATCAATCAGGTCTAGGAAGGCAGCTCCGATCCTAGGTCCATCGCGCAGCTCACTGATGAGCTGACATTCTCCTCGGCGGACCTAGAAGGGGTACTGACGCCCCACAACGACTCGTTGGTGATAACCGCCAACATCATGAACATCCGAGTTCACAGGCTGCTTGTGGACACCGGCACATTCACCAACATTCTCTTCAAGTCTACCTTAGATGCCTTAGGTGATTTTGAGTCGTACTTAGAGCCTAGCAATGCTACGATAGTGGGGTTCGGAGAAGCTGTAACCGTCCCCCTAGGTAGTATCAGGTTGAGCGTCCAACTTGTATCGGCCGAGGACCCAGAGCGGAGACTGACTAGGTTAGTAGATTTCCTAGTTATCGACCAGCAGTCCCCTACAACGAGTTCCTTGGCCGCCCGTTTATCAATGAATATAAAGTGGCGTGTTCGACCTACTACTATTGTTTGAAATTCCCAACTCCGAAAGGTGTCAGAACCATTACAGGTGACCAGAAAAAGGCCAGAGAGTGTTTGCTCCAAATAAAAAATGGTCGGGTCAAAAAGTATGTGACGCAGGTTCACATCCTTGAAGAGGATGTACAGATTCCAGCAGACGAGCCGAACATCCTAGACATCATCTCAATAGAAACCGAGTTGATGGAGGTAGGCGATCTGCCAGAAATTGACCAAGTCCCAGAACCTACACAAGACGAACAACCGGCACCCATGGAGGGGTTTGAAGAGGTCCAAATTTGCCAAGTGCAGGGACCTGCGCAAAGCTCACAACCTGCACCCATGGAGGTGGACCTAGAAGCCCAAGGTGGGGGACCTGCGGGAGGTCAAGAACCAGTGCGAATTGATGTTGACCCAACTCCCCAAGTCGTAGAACCTTCCCAAGTTGGGGAACCACCAGAAATGCTGACAATTGATGAACCTCTCCAAGTTGAAAACAACACTGATGACCTAGAACCGCGCCTAGGTTATGAACCTGTGCAGATGTCACAGGAGGAGTGGGATGAGTTCATCAGCGACCCCAGGTGGAAAAACCAAAAAAGGAAGGCCACCCCCATGGAAGAATTGACGGCACTCCCGGTGGACCCGGAAAGGGACTTGGAGCTTTTCATAGGTTCCGAGTTACCTGAACCGTACCGGTCAAGGATGGAACTATTTTTTATGACCAACTTGGACGTGTTTGCCTGGTCCCATGAAGACATGACGGGGATCCCGTTGGAGCATGCTTGCCACCGGCTCAATATAGATCCGACGAGGAGACCCATCCGCCAAAAACGAAGGAAGTACGGACCAGACAAATACGCGGCCCTGACCGTCGAAGTTGGAAAGCTGCTAGACAACAAAATGATCAAGGAAGCCTTATGTCCGCAGTAGGTCGCGAACTCTGTCCTGGTCAAGAAGCACAACGGGACGTGGAGACTATGCATCGACTTCACGGACCAGAACAAGGCATGCCCAAAGGACAACTTCCCACTTCCCCACATTGATCAGCTTGTAGATAGCACCGCTGACCACGAGATGATGACATTCATAGATGCCTTTGCAGGCTATCACCAGATAGCATTGCACCCAGATGACCAGGAACATAAGACGTTCTACACCAACAAAAACATGTATTGTTGGGAAAGGATGTCGTTCGGACTTATCAACGCCGGAGCGACCTACCAAAGACTGGTGAATAAGATGTTCGACCAACACATTGGCGAATCTATGGAGGTGTACGTGGACGACATAGTAGTCAAGAGTTTGAGAAAGGAGGATCACCTCGACCACCTGAAACAAACCTTCGACATACTGCGCCACTACAACATGAAGTTAAACCCCAAGAAGACCAGTTTTGGCGTACATTCAGGAAAGTTCCTAGGATATCTAGTTAGCCAGCGAGGGATAGAGGTCAACCCTACGCAAGTCCAATGCATAATCGAGATGGGCGTCCCCGATTCCGTATAAAAAATCCAAAGGTTGATCGGATGCATGGCAGCTTTGAACAGGTTCATCTCCAGGTCCGGTGACCGGAATTGCCCATTTTTCGAGGCAATCAAGGCAAACACACGAAGGTACAAGGAAGCGGCCAAGGCCAACAAGTTGCACCTTAAAAATTACTTCGTATGGACAGGCGAATGCCAACGAGCTTTCGAAGATATTAAAGCATACCTGGCAGATACGCAGGTCCTATCGAAGCCGATACCTGGAGAAAAGTTGTATCTCTACCTCGCTGCGTCGGAGGCCGCCATTAGCTCCGTCCTGGTCCGAGAAGAGGCAAAAACACACCTACCAGTATACTACGTAAGCCAAGTCTTACACGAAACCGAGTTATGGTATACCCCGATGGAGAAGCTAGCTTATGCACTGGTGATGAGTGTTAGAAAATTGAGGCCCTACTTCTTCGACCACCCAGTGGAGGTGCTAACAACATTCCCACTAAGGCAAATACTACAACGGCCGGACACTGTAGGACGCTTGTTGAAATGGTCACTAGAGGTTAGCCAATACGGTATAAACGCACCCCAAACAGCGATCAAGGGACAGGCACTCGCCGACTTCATTGTTGAGCTAACCTTCCCACAAGATCCGACGAGGGGCGTATAGCTCCGTGGCACCTCTACGTAGACGGATCATCGACTAGCACAGCACCAGGAGCCGGTGTAGTTCTGATCAGCCCAGATAGACAAGTCTTCACCTCTGCAATTCGGTTCGACTTCAGAGCGACCAACAATGAGGCGGAGTATGAAGCTTTAATAGCCGGACTTAGGCTATCATTAGCTGTGGGGGCAACCAACCTTCAAGTTTTCGGAGATTCCCAGCTAATAATATCCCAAGTCCGGGGAGAGTACGAGGCAAAAGATCAACAGATGATGACCTACCAGAAGATAGCCGCGCATCTGATCTCGATGTTTATGCAGGTTTACATCAATCAGATACCAAGGCTGGAAAACACGCAAGCAGATGCCCTAGCCCGACTAGTTACCAGTAACGGTGAAGCCGAAGTCACGGAGGTTGTGGTCACCAAACTAAAGAACCCCTCGACGCTCGATTACAAAGTAAATCAAACCTCGAGTGGGGGGCAGGAAGATAGCGAAGACTGGTGCACTCCAATCCAAATATATTTAATGGATGGAACAACCCCCGAGGACACGTGGGAAGCTAGCCGGCTAGTAAAGCAAGCAGCCAGATACACGCTGGTGGAAGGTCAACTCTAAAAACGTGGATTCTCTCTACCCCTACTCAAGTGCCTAACTAAGAAACAGGGGTCCGAGGTGTTAGAAGAAATTCACAAAGGAATTTGTGGAAGTCATGCTGCGAGGCAAGCCTTGGCATACAAGACGATCAGACAAGGGTACTACTGGCTCACTCTTCACAAAGATGCCATTAGCTTCGCTCGAAAGTGCCGAAAGTGTCAACTTTTCGCACCTAACATCCACTCCCCAGCTGCCCAATTGAAGTCGGTCTTCAGCCCATGACCTTTTGCAAAATGGGGTATCGACTTGATCGGCCCATTCCCACCTGGCAGAGGCGGTGTAAAGTTTGTTGTTGTAGCAGTAGACTATTACACCAAGTGGGCTGAAGCCGAAGCACTCACAACGATAACACAAGAAAGAATGATCGGCTTCATATGGAAGAACCTGGTCTGTCAGTTCGGACTTCCGCAATCGATCATCACGGACAACGGAAGGCAGTTTGACGGCCAAGAAATTGAGAGATTTTTGTAGTTCATGGAACATCAAGAAACACTACTCAACTCCGTACCATCCACAGTCAAACGGCAAAGTCAAGGCGATCAACAAAATCTTGAAACACACATTGAAGCTCAACCTCAAAGACAAAAAAAGAAGCTGGGCAGATGAACTCCCGGAGGTCCTGTGATCTTACAGAACATCCTATCGAGCAAGCACCGGAGAGACCCCATTTGCTTTAGCTTTCGGGACTGAAGCGGTGGTACCGGTCGAAGTCCGGAATAAGACTTGGAAGGTGGTAGGATATGACGAAGTAAAGAACGACGAAGCCTTGGCAGTCGAAAAGGATCTGGTTGAAGAAACCAGAGCTTCTTCGGAAATGAAAAATGCCACCTACAAGCGCAGGGCAGAGAAGTACTACAACTCCCAGGTCCGCGACCGAAGGTTCAAAGTTGGGGACCTAGTGCTGAAAAAGAAGCTGATGGCCCCACTGGGTGTATTCGGGTCAAATTGGGAAGGGTTGTTCCGGGTTACCGCAGCCTGGGCAAACGGCACTTATGATCTCGAAGACGCAGAAGGCAAAGCCTCGTCATATACTTGGAGCGCGGCACACTTGAAAAAGTTCTATCAATAGACCAGGATTTTGTAATAGACTAGCCAAAGGTTAGCATCAAAAGTGTTGATAGCAACCGGTGTAAATCACATTGCTATGAGAAGTTAGGAAATTTTGGTGAAGTCAGAAAAATTTGCCAACTGTTCGGACCTCCGTAACTCGCCAATGCGAGCTACTGCAGGTCGCCCACTGTTCGGAGGAATTCGCCCGCCATAGCCCAACAAGTGTTCGAAGCTTCGTAATGCGCAAGGACCAAGGTCCCAAACGTTATAATCTGAAACGCTCGTAGGCAAAGGCCAAATTGCCCAAGGTCGCGAAGGTGCCCTTCCCAAAGGGTCACCAAGCACCAACTGCCTTAAGTTAGAAAAATTCTCGAGAAAGACGATTAAAGTGTCTAAGGCGAGGTTCATGAAACCCAACTGCCCAACGTGAATTAAACAAAGTACAACTCGCTACCCTAAGTGGTTTAAGACGAGCGATTCGCGGCCTTAAGTGGCATAAGACGAAGAATATGTACTACATAAGTGGAGGTACGATTCGTGGTCCTAAGTGACGTAAAACGAATGATTCGCTTCTCAAAGTAGAGTAAGACGAACAGTCAAGTACCCGAAAAACATATGAACGAGCTAGTTAAAATTATAACGTGAAGCGCAAAAATGTAAGTACACAGAGTTGGAACAAAAAGCTCGAGTTTCATTCAAAAATACTTGAGGAATTTTCAAGCAAAAAATGATGCCTGAAAAATCCCTAAGTATAAGTAGTGTTACTGGCCACAAAGGTCAGCCAGCTGACCATCTTTAAAGTGCAAAAAGCTCCTTCTGGGCGAGCTACACATGCCCGACGAGCTACTACAACTCAGCAAAAAAGAAAAGTTACAAAAAGAAGCTCCTTCTGGGCGAGCTAGGCAGCCCGGCGATCTACTGATCTAAGAAAGCAGGAAAAAGATTCTAAGACTCCGGAGCAGTCGGAGCAGAGGCAGCAGCGACATCAGTGGGGACCTCGGCAGACACTTCAGGGTTGGCGACCTTGGAGACATTCCCCTCGCCGGCGACCTGACGATCCTGAGGAGACAAACTCGGTAGGATAGTAATGTTGCAGGTGCAACCACTGGTGTCGAACTCGCCGAGGTTATACATGGCGTCCCCGCAAGCTTCTTGGAGCTGAGCGATAGTAGGCGGGATCTGCCCCTCCTCATTGGCGACCACCGTCTCGTCGATGTTCAATTCTGGCACTAGAATAGTGTTGATAATTTTGAACCGTGCCGGAACGAAGTCTAGAGGAATCCCAAGTTCTGGGAGGTCGCCAATGTCTAGCTCAGCGTCGTCGGGGAAGGGGACTCTGTCCAAGCAGTGCTTGAATTCGCCCACCACAGCTTTGATCTCGTCATCGTGGTGAGCTCGAGCCCACCAGAGGGCCCTAAGGACCTCGGCTTAGCACTAGACGAAGCCCCTATCCGAGGCCTCAACTCTTGCGGCGACCAAGTCCACCGAGGAGGATACGTTGTTGCGGAGCTCGGCGACCTCATTTACCTTGGCCAAAAGCTCCTCCCTCAGCTTTGAGCACTCCTCATCGGAGGCCTTTGTCAATCCTCGCTGGAGCTCCAGCTCTCTCTTGGTCACCCCATGCTCGCCGACCTCCATGGCGAGCTTCTCGGCGAGCTCGTCCTCCTTGACCTTTATCTTGGCATCTGTCTCCTGCTGAATGCCGGCGAGCTGGCGCTGGAGGTCGCCGAGCTGCCTGAGGGCATCTTGCTCAGCAGTCAAAGATGCGACCGCTTTCTCCTCCGCGAGCCTCGCAGACCTCTTGGCCTTGTCAAGTGACTCCGCCATTTTGAGGAGGGCCGCGTTCTTCTCTTGGCGACCGGCCTCCAGTTCGGCCGCCTGCTCCAACGCCTTCTGATTTGCGAGCAACAACCCGCTGGCGTAGTGCGCCGAGAGCAAAAGGTTCTCAGTCAGGTCTTGGCCATTGACAGTCGCCACCTGAGGTGTAGACCAAAACCTCGGTACCTCGCTCACTGTGTTCCGGACTAAGCCCGGAGGGAGGCTACACATCGAGGTCAAAGATCGCGACCTCTCATAGGCGTGGAGGACCTCATGCCGGTTCGGATGGGCAATGGGGGCATAGCTGCGAGGTCAAAACAGTTGGAGTTAGAAAATGAAAACACACGAAAGCGACAAAAATAGAGGCTAAGGGGGCGAGCTACTTACTGAGCTCGCTCAGGGTCCCATCCCAGGAGCGTGTCGTTGTTTGTTTGGACCCCAAAGGGTGACGAGGAAGGCAGCGAGCTCCGGATGGGTGTGACCGCCATCGGGGCGGTAGACTGGGCGGATCCGCCTTGCCCGGACCTCGCCGAAGCTCGCTCGGCCTGATCGGAGTCTTCATCGCGCAGGCCGGCGAATTTGGTTCTTTTGTGATTTTGAGGGTCCTCATCACCCACTCGAGACCCGTCACCCCTGTGGAGGCCCCTTTTTCCATGACCCCGCTCGGGGGTGGCGCCAGCTCGCCCCCCACCTCGACTGGTCCTAGCGACCTCCGAAGCCTTCGATTTTGTGGGGGCTTTGGCTTGTTACCCTCCTGCCTCGCCCTTCTTTCGGGCGAACTCCGCATTCTTGCTCGCCTCCAGGGCAAGTAGTGAGGGCGGGGCGAGCTTGTTGGGGCGAGGTGGACCCATCGCAAAGCGGCATTTGAGTATGTGGTAGGCCTCGGGTATCTCGGCGATGGGTCAAGCTATGAAACTACCACCTGCGAAAATCAGAGCAGCGAAGTCAGCATCTAAGCGAGCTACGCGCCATAGAGGGTGAGCTCCTATAAGATTGAGGACCTGGAAGTTCGGGACCTTGAAGGGCGAGGTGATGGGGTAGGGTAAGGAGCCCGACAAGTCTGAGACAATGGTGCTTGCATAGGTGGGTGACCTCTCTATCCTTCTCGCTCCTCAGACAGCAAATAGCCCGCACCACGTCGAACTCGACAGACACCTCGGGTTTACCTCGGCTGGACTTGTGACGTTTCAGAACTGCAAAAAGAAAGGGAATTAGATTAGTAAATCTAATTCAACCCACACACACCGAAATGGGCAACCTACTGCTGGCTTCCCATATCCCTCGGGGGTAGGAATACGTCCACCTCGCCCGGAGTATGTGCCGGAAGCTCGCCAATCTCCACCTATGAAGAAGAATTGCTCCTTCCAATCACGAACTTTGCTCGGCAGGATCCCAATAAATTTCTCTCCTGGGCGAGCTTTCAAGTAATAGTACCCCTTCCCGTCATTCACTTGCTTGGTCACGACGAAGAGCTCGCCCAGGTCCGCCCAGGTCACCCGGTTCTCATAACCCTCCAGTCCAAAGACGGATAGGGCGGCGAGGAGGTTGCTCCATGCGTTCGGGGTGAGCTGAGTGATGGCCAAATTATTGTCAAGGAGAAATTGACCAATAATTGGCTGCAGAGGCAGTGTGAGCCCGGCCTCGAGGGTATGTATGTTAATGGCGGTCAGTCCCTCGGGAGGCGAATCAGCCCGCTCGTTCTTTTCTGGAGCATACATGAAGATGTCGAGTGGGATTCAGAACTTTTTACGTATATTGGCGAGGGAGTACTCGTTGACGATAATTCGAACCTCGCCGGCTTTGTAGTCAGAAGGGGCAACCTCCTCTAGATCGAGGGGGATTACTCGGTCCGGGCAAGGGAAGCTCGTCGTGTGCTCGGCGACGTATTCATCCCAGTCAAAGGGGTGAATGACCTCGGCGGGGACCTGGTGCTCAACCAGCTGAGGCTCCGGGAAACCGATGGAGCGAAACCACTCAATTGTAACTTCCTCCAGGTCGCCTCCTTCCTCGCCCACCTCGGCGACCTCCTCACCGGCCTCGACGGGTCCTTCGTTGCCGCTGGCAACCATTTCCTCAGGGGCGACCTCCTCGCCTTCCTCCCATACCTCGCGAACAACGGAGCTGGAGGCCCCTTTCTCCGACTCATGAGAACGGGCCTCGCCAAGTAGCTCGCCGGAGTCGGGGCGAGCTACCGAGGCTACCTCGGAACTGGAGCCAATTATTATTGGGGAGATCAAGGGGATCGGCTCACTCTCTATCATCGGTTGCTTCTCGGGATTGCGGTTTGAGAGGGTCTCACTCGATTCATGGGTCGACATGATCGGGACGAGGTCCGAAAAGTTCTAAAATGATCCAAGGATTTCAGTCGCCGGAGCTACGGTACAAAGTCGGTCGGAAAGCTTGGAAAGTCCTCGGGATTGTCTAAAATTTCCGGGAACTCAAGGAAGAATCTGCGAAAGAAATGAGAAAAGGGAAAGAAATGGGTTTTCTACCTTGGAGAACTTCGGAAACTTCGTCGGGAGCAAAGGTGTCGTCCGCCGGAAATACGCTCTGAAAGTTTGAAAACGCGAAAGTGAGAAATGTACTCACCTCCCCCTATTTATAGGCGTTGGGGCGAGCTGTGATTTCCGAAAAGCTCAAGGACCATTTTGCAAAGGATTTGAAAATTGTCATTATGGGGGGGCGGGAACCGGGGCCTAAAAAGGCATGCACGACGCCTGGATTCCCGCATCACGTCGGCCCGCAAACCGCCACTGAGGGAGCTCGCCCACGTAGCTCGGCACATGCCCAAGGGTAGTTCGCCAGCATTCGAGTCATCATCCGAGAGATAAGTCAGCTCACCCACACATTAGATGAGTCATGATGTGAGCGAGCTGGGGGGCAAATGTTGATAAGGCGAACTAATTAGAGATGATTATGGAACTATCGCGAAGGCCCAATAGGTCGCCAGCTCGCAGAGGTGCCACACTGTCAACTTGGGCCGAGGCAAACATAAGGGAGCTCAGCGAGGTGAATGAGGAGCTCGTCCGAGCTCCCGAAGATCTACAGCCAGCTGGCCGATCGGGCAGGAGAAGGGGAGTTCGCAAGGGAGCTCGCCTACATGGGGGGCAGCTCGCCTAAGCAGCTAGTCTAAGGAGCTCGCCCAGGACCAATGTGTCCACGATATGTATGTAGACCGGTTAAGTATGTAGTAGGACGAGGCATGGTAAAGGGAGCAATGTGAGGGACCAAGGTGAGGGTCAGGAACCCTCGTCAACACCGGAAGCCAAATAGGCTCGTAAGGTGCCACCTCCCACTTGCACACCTATAAAGAAGACCTCTCTTGTAACTATTACACAATTGGATCATAACACAACATTTATTTTCTCTCTCTAAACCCTTCACTTTCTCTCTCTATATCTTCCCCTCAAGAACATCTAAGAACACATTCTTAGATTATTGTTTGATAGGATTAATATGTTATAAAGCCACATAAACAAACACGATTAGTAAATTCTATCAACAAACAAAACATAACTTATTCAATTTAAATTAATGAAATTAGATGTTTTGATAAATTTATAATGATTTTTTTATAATTATAACATTGTTTCATCTTTATAGAAATATTAATCGGGCCACCCTGTCCAAAATTTCTGGCTCCGTCACTAATTTTATTTAAGGTTTTAATATTTGAATTATTTATTCATCTTTTTAATGTTCTTAATATTCTAACATTTTTATTAATTATTTATTTTTTTATTTAAATTTTAACAAGTTCGTATTAAAATCATTGTGTATGCGCCATATATACTAGAATTTTTTTACGACGTATATGTACCTCACAATACCCAAAAATATCCTCGAACATATTGCATTGAATCATGTGAAAAAAATGTGTAGTGAGTATTATTTATTATACATAAATGTGATCATAAAAATAATTTAAACAAAAGCATAATCACTAACCCATAATTATTATCCTCATAATAATACTCATTCTCATAAAAATAATACACTATTTTCAAATAAGTACAAATTTTTTACACAATAGTATAAACATAAGTTAAAATAAAATTATATTTTTACATATTATTTATACCTATTTAAAAATAATACATTATTTTTGTACCCGCACGTGACTAACAATAACTATGCTCAATTGGTGAGCATCTGATTAATGAACTATAAAGGGTTACATATGTATACACGGTAAAGATTTGACCTTATCCTTTTGTCATTGAGAATTTGGTCTCGGTTTAAGTGAGAGAAATCGGTCATTACACGAAACCTAGTTCAGCTTATAAAATAATTAAAAGAAATGAAAATTTAAACTCATGTCTCAGTCTTGGGCAGAAAATTACGAATCTATACACATATAAAAGCAATAGTATTGCCAAAATTGGAGGAGCTTTGTTGTTTAACGTGATCCACACTCGCTTTATAGTTTCATCGTGACTTACACACATAATCAGGAGCGTGAATGTTCAAAATGCTGAGTGAAACAATAAAAAAGTGTACGCCACTGAAGTTGAGTAATCAACTCATTAGAAAAATAAATAAATTGAGGCTTAATGTTAATCTAAGGTGACTTTCTCCTTCTTTTGACTTTTTTTTTTCCACCAAAAAATATAAAAATTAAAACACTATATTCAAATTGATACAGTATTAAAAAAAATATTATTCAATTATGCCAAAATTTTGTACCAATTTTAAAATAGTACTTTAAAAATATACCAATATAAAATTATTCCATTATATAATTATAAACATCAAATTCAATTTCTATTTTCTCAAATAACACCATATCTTATTCTGATTAGGGGTGGTTATTCGATTATTTCGGTCGGTTCAATCCTATGGGCTGAACCGTAATAACTATTTTTTTTATACGGACTGAACCGAAATAACTGAATTTTTATTTAACGGACCGAACAAATTATTTTGGTTCGGCCAATTCAGTCTATTAGGTCCAAAATAATTTTAAAATAAAAATTTTTATATTTCATCAACATAAATATTATACATTATATTATCATTAAACTTAGTTCAATAGCATTAAATAAATACAATACAATTAAGTTCATAAATTTAATTTAATAAAATTTACCATAATTCAAGATTTTACCCAATATTAGAGCTTACATTTTATATTTAAAATATTAGATTTATAGCATAAATAATATTTTAAAATTTTTAATTAAAAATCCAATCAATTCGGTTTCGATGGTCCAGAAGCGAAGCGAACAGACCAAAATTTTTAAATTTTAGAACCGAATATCATACTGAAAATTTTAGGACCGAACCAACGAATCAGATTTCATCGGTTCGGTTCAAATTTTCGGTTTTTTCAGTTTTATCAACACCGCTAATTCTAATGATCTATAAAATAAAAACTTATAAATAATAGTTTTAATTTCAAATTAAATCGTGCATCACACGGCAGAAAATATTAGTTTTAGTTAAAAAGTATTGCTCGACTCTTGGATTTAAACAGAATGAGTCGCTGGCCAAATTTGGTTTTGAAGACCAAACTATCAGTACAAATGAGTTGGCTTATAAAATTAAAATAAAATGTAAAACCCATGGGATGTTAAATATTTTGAAGGGACAGAGGCGCCCGATTTATATAATTAACAAACCAAAAGTATCATTACACATGCTATGGCTTATACTGAAAATAATATCTCAGAAGAAAATACCATGTTTCCACATCTATATCAGCAGACCAAGGAGTGGGCTTTGCCAGATGTTTCGACCAGTTGTTTAAAGTGTACAGATAAACCCCCCATATATCGTGTAGGAAACGAGCTCTAAAAGGTACCTTGAGAGCTCAAGCTCATCGTAGAGATGTTTCTCTAAAACAAAAGATGATGGTAGATAATAGAACTTAGACCTATGGATCATTTAAAGGTAATAAATAATAATAGCCAGCGTCCACATAGCCTACATCTGTAAAGGTTGGCTATTGAGTTTCTCAACCCTGATTTCAGTAGGTTTTAAGCTTCCTGCTGGCCATTGTATTAAGTTTTCACCCTTCACATTGGAAGGAGTTACCAAAATTGGAAGTCCTTTTTTCACTAAGGAAGAATCAAATTGATGGAGGATCGAGAAGATGCTACACAAAGGCAATTGGGATGATACAATGATGATGTGAAGGATTCTTGGGAAGATTAAGATGAAAATGAGCCCCCTAAGGAACCTGAAGATGATCCACGTCCTCCTGCAAACTACCCGAAGAAAGATAATCTGTCATATTGGAGATAGCCCTAAATTAAGGGGATTTTCTTTCAAAATGGAAAGGATTTACCCATGAAGTCTAGCTACTAAGACTAACCTACAATTTATAACTAGATTATGTCCCAAAAGATTTCATCATTAAAAGATGCAAGGGCTCAGCTTTGGAGGGGAATCCCCAAGTTCATAACTACAAATCACTATATATGTGATCCTGCATATTATATTTAAAACTTTCAAGTACTCGGATTCGTATTTGATGATCAAATGCAAGAAAACCGATTAATTTAATTCAGCAAATTTCCAACATAAACTCAAAAAATTATCCATTGTTCACATAATAAGAATATGAAAACGAAGAGCCAACAGTCAACTAGTACTAGTAAGTATAAAAAAACGGGTCTGTTACTCACTCAGACAATTTATCAAACACGGAGTACTCCAAAGGTGAAAAGACTACTCACAAGCTGAAGGAGCCAATCTGTCAAATGTATAAATTAAATGGCAAAGGCTTCTCATCTCAGCTGACTTTCAACTGATTCCTGGGAGCCATTGTCTTCGGAAGTAATTGTCTCGACATCCGGGGTTTCAGCAGAGGCATTAAGGAACCGGTCCATGTCTCTGATTCTCGTCCTCGCAACACTTCCCACCAGAACTGATCCACCCAAACACAAAATCAAACAAAGTTCATGTATATAGATATTAAGATGAATGCAACTACTTAGTTAGCAGATAAAAGAGAGCAGTACCAGCTGCAGTTCCGAATGTCCATATCCACAGAATCTTCAGTCCTGGACTCTTGTCCCTCCACATTTTCCCTCAAGATTATACAATTATAATTTTTGTTTACCTAATTGAAGAATGAAGATCAATTTTTCCAACAGGAGTACCACTACCCCACTATTGAAAGTCGAAACCAAGCAAATTTATAAGGAAAAATGAACTAAATTTTGGAAATATTACAACTGATCCGAATCAAAATTTTATGAAAAGCCAACTTATGCAAATCAAAGAGAGGGCTGTGAGTCTAAAGAGACTCTTGCGAAGCAAAATATTATTAAAAAAAAAACCTAACAACAATTTAACATCATTACAAAATCGAATACAAATTAGCAATACTATCGATTACACTACTAGGAGAAAGGTAAAAGGCAGATGAGTGTAAAATCTGGAAGAAATTAAAACAAAATTACAAGTAAAACGAATACTGCAGCGGGCCTAATTACCTGCGAATCAAAGAGGGCGGCAGAATCTGAAGAGACTCTGGCGAACCAGAGAAATGGTTTAAAGAGGGAAGACGGAATTGAATCCTCTACTGGCCGGAAAACCCTCCAAATTTTGCTGGTCCGGGCGCCGTTTCCAGCAGCAGGTATGTCTTGGACTGGACTGGGGTTGGTTATTTTTTTATTTTTTTTGTCACGGTGGTTTGCGTAAAGGCAAAGTATTACGTGAAATATACACAGAGTAAATTTTATGGTGAACAACAATTTATTCTAAATATTTTAAGATTTGATTATTTTAGAGATAAATGATATAAAATACTGTATATGAATTAACACGACAATGTATATAAACTAACACCACACTATATATGAATTAACACCACACGTAATATGTCATAGTGAATAAACTAAAATCATATTGTATATGAACTAACACCACACTGTATATAAACTAACACTACACTGCATATGAATTATTACTACATACCAAACTGTGTGTTACTACGTGAAATAAAATATGTCGTTCACAAAATTATTACGGTGAGTATTACTCACATAATACCTAAGTTTTGCTACTTGTTTGCATTTTATGAAAATTAGTTCTTTTATTAAAATAAATAATTTGATACTATTACTAATTTTATTAAAATGGAGTTAATTTGATTGTACTAATTGTTTTATTTAAACACTTTTCCATTTAATTTTAAAATGGGAGCGACTATTCATACCCCAAATTTCTCTAAACATATCCCAATTATTAAATATATTTAATTTAAAATAAAAATTAATTTAAATTACTAAACATACCCCATTTTTTTATTAATATATCTTTTTTTATTTTTGACATATTCTTCTTCTCTCTCACGTCCTAACTGCTATATTCATGGAGTCCAATCATCTTCGAAACTATTCTACAGTTCTACGCAGTCCTTAATTTTTATATTCGCAATCAATTCATATTTTATCCAAGTACACAATTTACAGATCAATTCAATCTCATTTTTTATGCTTTGTTAATGACTTCAAACTTATCTAAACTATATATTTTTAATAATTATTAATGAAATATTACTATATATACACAATAAATAATTAAAAGGGCATATGCCTTTTGTTGAATAGCGCCGTGGAAGAGGATGAGCCGTCGTATTTTCCACGACGATACAGAAAGGTTGGAAATTATGGAATTTTGGATGGGGAAAATGGTGATTTCAGGCAGAAAAAAAAGCTCCACGTGGAGAAGAAGACATAGCATTCGTCTAGTGAATTCTTTTAAAATTTTATTCGGTTGCAATAGATAAAATGACGACTGGATCATTAACATGAATTGAGAGAGATGAAGACTAGATCAAAATTGGAAAAGAGTATAATAATAAAAAATGGGGTATGTTTAGTAATTTAAATTAATTTTTCATTTTAAATTAAATATATTTAATAATTGGGGTATGTTTAGAGAAATTTGGGGTATGAATAGTCGCACCCTTTTAAAATATGTGATATCATATAGAGAGATTTTAAGAAATATTAATAATAACTTACACTAAGCTACATATGCAATGATATTTTTTTGGTACTCGGTATCCGATCCAATGACCGACTAATCCCGGGGGCCTATAACCCATCGTCCACTAGCTGAGATCCATTTTAAGTCAGAATAAAGCTCTATTTGAACTGGCTCTTCTCAGAAATTGATCGCACCTTGTGGGTTTCGAATCTAAAATTTAGAGAGGAGGATACTCCTAAGTCTCAATCCCTCACCACCAACCCCTAAGGGTTATATATGCAATGATATTACATTTGACAACACCAATAATTTATATGTGAGGCTAACATAATATTCTTTTAGGGTGTGTGTTCTGTTTTATTTAAAAATTCAAATTTAGATTTTAAAATCTTAAGATCCCCTTTCTTCAGAGTAGGAGTGAACGTGTTTCTTATTTTTTATTTCTTTCTCTATTGTTGACCTAACCAATATATATTTTCAATTTTAATTTAAAAAATAGGATTGTTCGACTGTCTAGGGCCGTCTAGACCCAAAAAGCCTATAATGGCCAATTTTGCAAAAATTAGATCAAGGGAGGGCCACCTAACGTTGGATGGCCGCCTAGCCCGATATTTTGCAACACTGTTTTTAGCAAATAAAGAACACCACATTAAGTTATCGTTAACCACCTAACGGTTGGATGACCGCCTAGCCCGATATTTTGCAACACTTTTTTTAGCAAATAAAGAACACCACATTAAGTTATCGTTAACCATTTCATCGTGTCATTCTCTTCTCATCAACACAGTAAAGTTGGAAACAATAAGAGAACATAAGAACATAAATTTTTTTAAAAATCTAATTAAAAATAAAAAATCAATGATCAAACAAGTCAATATTTTTAAGCAGACAACTTAGTCATGATGACACTAGAGAAAATCGATCCATTGATTTTAAAAAAAAAGAATAAATGAAATTTTATTTGCTAAAAATTGTTAAGCATAATTTATAACTACTACACAAGTATGCGTGTTCAGTTGTAATATGCGTGTTAAGTTGATCAAGTTATATAATCATCAAACTCAAAAGAGATGAGTGGCTAGGCAATGCGAATACAAACAATGACTTGCTTTCGAAATCTAAATGCGAGTTTATTGTTCTACACTACTTCAAACACAAAATTAAATAAGAGACTTAAAGCAAGCACTAAAATAACCAACTAATAGCAATCAAACATAAAGACAAACAAGATTAAAAGATAACGATCAAACTCCAAATAGCAGCTAGAAACTAAATTAAGACTAACTTCAATTGAAGTGCAAGGGAGGGTTGGTATATTTCGGGTCTTTTAAATTTTGTAATCCTCAAACCTAACTTAATTTGTGTCATGCTTTCATTTATTCTCATCTTGGACTAAATCATAGACCTCGCCGAGTTAACAAACTCTAATTCAATTAATCCAATGTCCAATATAGAGTGGTCTATTATATTTAGCATCTCTCGATTGTCTAAGCATCTAATAAAAGCATTCAATTTCTCGTACCTCTCAATGATGTACTCGTCTATATTAACTCAACTCTCATTTGTTGTTATCAAGCCTAAAAGATCATCTATTAGATACAATTGAACCAATTCTCAAGAAACTCATCATCAATGAGCTCAACCAACCAATTTCCATAAAATCAAGACATAAACAAAATTGGAATTTAATTCCTACATAATCTTCCCCAAAGCATTTAGAAATTAGTTCATGGTTCTAGAAGAAATATTTATAACTACATATGCAGAATCTAACACACACATAATAAAAACTCCTAAGAAATTGCATTCGAAATGGAATGATCTCACCTTACAATTCAAGCTAGCAAAATCTTGCTTTAGCACTTGAATCTCCACTTAGATCTTGATCAAAATTAAGGTAATCACTGAAATTATTCTTAATCTAAGCTAAACTAAGAAAGCCCAATAAAAATTTACAAGAAATTAACAAAAATATGTAGAGAAATTTGAAGAAAATTAGAGAAAATAAGAAGATAATTTTTCTTGGAGCCTAGGGTTCTAAAAACTCCCCTAAAATCTGAATGGAGTGAATATTTATATGTGGAAAGAGTGTTGATATCCAATTTTGCAAGTTAGTCCCATAAAGTCTAAAAACATCATATTTTTTGTATTTTGACACCTGACACGATTTGCATTAGGTTGGCATGAGGCGTGCCATTTTGTCCAAACCGTGCAAATTTCTTCGGAAGGCACAACATGGTTTGGGTCGAGGGTTGCACTGGTTGTGCTATGGGTCTCTAAATTGTGATGTTTGTTGTATGATATGTCACGGTTTGACCCTCTCTGCATGGGCCGTGTGACACGGTCCAAATCGTGTGAATTACTTCAATCTATACAACACATTGTCCCTTCTTGGCACAGTTTGAATCCCCTTTTGTACAGTTTGAATCCTTTTTAACATTCATGCTTGAATTTTTGACTCTTCAATTCCTATCTTTTCTTCCTATATCATGTTCACTTGAGTTAAACTATTTCACCTAGAAATTCCTCACAATTGCTTCGATATTATCACGAGAATTGATCGTGATCAGCCACTCTCATCTCTCTTGCTCATTTCTCATCAATTCTTTCACTTTGCCACTTGAATCCTATAAAATCATCATTTCTCATACAAAATGGATTAAATAGACAAATGAAAAACAATTCACTCAAAATGACATCTAAGTTCTCTATAATTGTACAATAATCAATCACATTTGATGCATGAATGACACTAATCAAATTTCTAATTAAATTAAGAGACGGACAATACCTATGCAAAGCAATAAATTCAGACTCTTTAAAATTTAATTTTCCAGCGAAAGACGTGATAGTGGGTGACAGTGAGGACCAAAAGTGACGATGATGACAATATAATGCGGCCACAATAAATTAACATTTTTTTATAAGAAAGTGAGAGAAATCTTTCTTCCCTCTCTTACTTGCATGCAATATAGGAGTTTTTCTGAATATTTAAACTAAATTGAAATAATTTTTAGCATGTTATTCATTATGTGAGGAAAAAATATTTTAACTATGATATGTTCATATAATTCACCATGAACATGAAACTCCTCTAGCATGTAAAAAATGTTAGGCTACATTTGAATGAATAATTTTTTTAAAAAAATACTTGTAAGGAAACATATATTTCAAGTTAAGAATTATAAAGAGATGAGAGAAAAGGGAAAAACTAAGGAGAAACAGAGATGGAAAGAATAGAGAGTGGGGATTTCAAATGACGTGGTTTTGAAGAGGATTTAGAATTTTCTAAAGCTCCATTTGGATGAATGAATTTGAAAATAAATGGATTTAAACAAAAATACACGTAAGAAAGCATACATATTAAGTTAGATTTTATAAAGAGATGGAAGCGAAGGGAAAAAGTAAGGAAAATGAGAGATGGAAAGGGGTAGGAGTGAGAGATTTCAAATGACATAGGTTTGAAGAGGATTTAAAATTACCCATTTTAAACATAAAATAGAATCTAAGTATTTGTAGATTAATGGAAATGGTGGTTATTTGTATGTGAAATCCATGGATTTAAAATCCACCCATCCAGATGGAGCCTAATTTTAAACATAACTCAAATCTAAGTATTTGTAAATTTATGAAAAGATCAATGATTATTTGTGTGTAAAATCCATAAATTTCAAATCCACCAATGCAAACGGTGCAAAATACTTGCATTACTATAATTAAAAACAGTAGCCAAGCACGCTCCAGCAGTTTTAATTATTTATTGATTTCTCGATTTCTGTTTTTATCATTTTCAATTATTTTGCAAGGGGAAACAACATCCATGTGATAATTAAGAAGAAAGTACAAAGGGAGGAAAGAGATCTGCCACACTAAAAAAATAAATACTAATAGAATGTACATTATAACACAACAATTACAAAAAGAAAAAAGAACCATGTCACATGATTGGCATGCAATTTGGAAGTTTTAAACAACTTTTAGATAAATATTAAAAATTATATACAAATGACGCTAAAATATGCATGGGCAAGATTGGGTATTATATAATTTCGAATGATGCATCTCTAATTCAGTTTCTTTCTCAGTATCACTAGGTGTAAAATACAGTATTATCATTATACGTATTAATGAGTATATTATTAAAAAAAAATACAGATGAGATTTTCTATTAAATAATACATAATGTAATATCTTTTGTTACACTTTAGAGATAAATGATGCACATACAATACATTATTCATCTCTCTCTCTCTCTCTCTCGTTACTTATAATATTTACACGTCATTCATCTAGATAGCAAAACAAAACATGTCAGGTCGTATAACAAGAGATTATGCATAAAAAAACTAAAATTAGAAATTTGACGATGATCTCATTCGAAATACTTGAACTGGAATTGATAACTTGCAGCCTACATAACATTATCTTCATCGTTTATTTTATTTATAACATTAAGATATATTTTTTAAAAATTAATACTTCAAAAAAGAATACGTAAATTCAAATGTACCTATACATACGCCTGCCAAATGAAGTATTACTGAACTATGAATATACTCATGAGTCTACCGAGTCAAGTATACGAGTCGAACTCGAGAACTAGGCAGGTGCAGTCCCCTATCTCACACAATAAAGAGTAAAGACATGGGCCACATGGTGCCATTGTGTGTGGGCCATGGTAATGATATTGATATGGGCCAGGCCCTTTAAGTTTGAAAAAAATTTGATCCATTAGGTCCACATAGGCTTGGCGGCCATAGGTACGCACAATTTATTAACGTGGAGGTCAAATCTAACATGGCACATTATCATATGAGTGGTTCTTAATAAAAGTGCAAAGGAAAACCTCAGCCTCAAAACCCCTCTTATCAAATAGTTGAAGGAACATCTCATTATTATTATTATTATTATTATTATTATTATTATTATTATTATTAT